>JACXGI010017532.1:0-14380 GCA_016801175.1 Esox masquinongy
TGTGTGTGTGTGTGTGTGTGTGTGTGTGTGTGTGTGTGTGTGTGTGTGTGTGTGTGTGTGTGTGTGTGTTACTGTGCGTGCGTGTATATGTGTGTGTGAGATGTAAGGGATGCTGTGCCCTGTCCCGAGGCAGCAGACCCTTCCATTGCTCTATGAGGAGAACACAGTTACCAGACGCCGATCGTCACTCTGTAGGTATGTATATGAGTGCAGTGCGTGCGTGTCTGGTGATTTATCCATGTAGTCATGTAGCATAGGTTGTATATTGTCCCCCCAGGCACTGCTGTGTTTTCTGTGGTTCTGTGCTGTATGCCATTCAGGACATCAGTACGTTAGTTGGTTGTCTGTTTGTACCAGTACATTTTCAGTGCTGCTAGTGCGCGCGGCCAGTGTGCGGAGGAGGCAGAAAACAAAATTTGTCATCCTTTTGGCTTGGGGAAAGCAGCTGGGAGGTGGTTACCTTTCATGTTAGTTCACAGTAGGGCAGTAAGACATTGGATAATAATGACCAGATCTGAATGTCTCCGCCCTAAAAATGTGATTGGTTGTCTGAGGCTGGACGGCGTTTCCGTCAGATTCCACAGGCACTGAGCCAAGCACCAAATCTTTGGATGGGCGCATGCATCTATTCATTTCAATGCATTTTTAGTGATGGGCGTTGATGTCAACTGCCCATATTCAGTGGAAAGTGAGATGCTACACTAGCCTCATGAATATTCATAGTGGTTGCGGATTTCACCTCAGAGTTGAGGCGTTTTTTATGCTTACATGAGTACAACCTAACAACCTGCTATTCTGTAATAGAAATGTCATCTACAAACATTTGACTGTATTCAACACTCACTGGCCACCATACAAAACCTTGTCAATTGATAATGATTAGGTAACTGGTTAGTGTGAACAAATTCCTGAGGAAGTTCTCCCTCTCACTTCACCGCTGTGTCCTCCACCCTTCTGCTGCTGCGGTCTCTCAGCGCGTCGATGCCAAACGGAGAGGGTGTGTCCACATTGGGGTCACAGGGTCGTCACTAGCTTCTATAGCTGCAAACTGATTTTCTATAGCCACAAAGCCAGAGTCCATTCTGAATGGAAATGTGCCTTTAATATAAGGTGAGGGTTATGTACGAGGTAAACACTGTGGTTAGGTTTAACATACCATTTCTTTAAGACAAATCGTAGGAATCGGCTGGATTTATCTGTTTGAGGGTATTGAAGCCAGTTTCAACTGTGTCCCAGTGTCAGAGGGTGTTTGCCTTTTAGCTGTCTGTCATATATTCCAGCCAAACTACACCCGTAGGGTGAATGTATGGATCTATTTAATGGCCGTTCAGTGAGTTTATTGGTTGATCGGATGTGTTAAGTTATTGATTAAATTGTTGTTTTTTAACAGTTAAAGCTCCTTCCCATGGAAGACATTCCATGTATTTGAAAAAGTATATGTTTTTCAGGTTGAATTTCTGATTCTGTAACTCTGGGTAATAACAGATTGAAGTGTACTACAGAGGGAAGAGTGCACACTAACAAGTGTCCGATAAATGTAAATTAGAAAATCAAAATGGGAACAATGGGTGTAGTGTGTGTGTGTGTGTGTGTGTGTGCATGCATGTTTTTGTGCACGTTAGTGTGGAACTGTGTGTATAAGAGCAACAGTGTGTACTTGCGTGGGAGGGGTTGCCCTGGCGATTATGCCAGATAAAAGAGCAGTGGTGTGAGAAAATATATACAGCAACTCTTGGAGGACAACGAAGGTTTGACCATTGAAGTAGTCATTGAAATTAATTGCGAGAGGCTTCGTAATGACTCTTCAATTAACAATGAAGACAAATTGGGTTTTTGGATATTTTCAAATTGTTCCTTTGAACCTTCAAATGTTTTAATTCGTCACCAGTCCACAGTGCGTAAGGTTGAGTGGAAAAGCTTAAAGTCAAAATATGTAGGAAGCATGTTAGGACATATTTGAGCCCTTATTTTGTAATGTTATTTATTACATATTTTATGCATTTTCTGGCGGTTTCATGTGGGAAAAAAGAGCTGTAAAGAGCGGTGGGCTGTAAAGAGCGGTGGGCTGGTGTATTCAATGTGTCACTCGACCAACATAGGTCTTTATATATATGTGTGTGTGTGTGTGTGTGTGTGTGTGTGTGTGTGTGTGTGTGTGTGTGTGTGTGTGTGTGTGTGTGTGTATGTATTTGTGTATATATGGATGTTGTGTCATCATGCATTTAATCTTTGATATCTTTTAAGTTTGAAAATTTTTCAGTTATCTGGAGCAGGCTGAAGCAGCTTATCATATATATGATCACAGGGGGATGTGCATCAAGCAAATTAATCTGTCTAAGTGCTTATGTTAACTTCCACTTTGCCGTTTGGAGTGGTGTGTCTTGTATGATAAACGGGGTGTATGAGGGTATGGCCGGGTCTCAGTCAGTTATCTGTTGGTGAATGGAGGCATCTCATTGGCTAATAGTAAGAGAAGGAAGTGATGTCATCAGAAATGTATTTTTAGTCAGTGCACTTAAATGCCTTGTCTGGGTGTGTCACCGCATGTTTCCGGATATTTGCCACAGTTGGTCATTTGTTCGGAAATACTAAAGCTTCTTATTATGGTATCCCAAGGGGGTTTGAAAGGAATTTTTCCATGACAAATATTTTTTTGTAACTGCATTTTTAATCCAGACGTCAGTAATAATCCCTTTATTAATCTTGCTGGTTTATGTACGGACATTTGTGGATGGTAACTGGTCAGTGTGTTTCTGAATAAGATAATTGCACAAGCAGTTATGTTTTTCTCTAGTTGATTTCTTCAGGTTCTTCAGAGACCAATATCCATATGCATTAATGAGGCAGTACGCTTCCCTTGCTAAACAAACTCCTTGATCCTGCCAAACGCTACACCATGTCCACGAACTGTATTTTCTTTTTCTCCAAGATGACGTCTAGATGGCAACAATGATCTAACCAATCTGATTGTTCCCAGAAACCGTCAGGTTTGGCCAGAACACATGTGGAACAAACAACATTTTCATGACCATTAGCTTTGATACTGTGTTCGGTTAGAGATGATCCAATCACTGATTACAACACCCCTCATTTTGATATCATCTCAATGACAGCAATGGAAGCAGGCTCAACGAATGACACTTCAGCCGTTGCTGATGATGTCACTTTCAGTCGTCCGACAATGTGCATCTTTACACTTCTAAATTATCATTGATTTTTTTTTAAACAGAACATCTAGCTGTGTTCAATTGCAACTCATCTTAATACAAGCTTGTTTCATACTGTTATCGTCTGAACTACATATTCCCCTTTAAGTTGGAGGTTGTTTATTAATGAATGTTAATGAACTTGCGTACCCGTTTCCAAAGTGGAAACAGAAGAAATTCTGTTTCCACTTTGGATATACCTCCCGTTATTTTGTAGGCGACCTCACACGGTGACTGTAGCAACAACATCATTTATTCATAAGCATTTTAACGCTGCGCTACCAATGCCCGATACGGAAGGTGTAATGCCAGTTAAGACGTGTTATTCACACTAACCGGGGAATGGATGCACTCACTACAGCGCATGCTGCAGGACAGGACGTCGTACGTCACAACGTTTGGCTCTGGAGGATGTCGACTGGCAGATGCCAGGCTCAGATGGGAAAAAAAAAAGGAAAGAGACTAATGATTTGAAGTCGGAGATACAGCTTCGCTGCGCTGACCTATATTCTTCATGTTTTTCCGTGGCACTTTTCTCCCTGTTAGGTTTTACACAGCTCCCATGGTGCCGCACTGTGCGGTCTGTGCTTGTGTCCTCACAAACCCCATCAAAACGCACTGTTCACAACAAAAGAAAGCCCCCCCCCCCAAACCGAGCTCGCTAGGTGGTTCGCTGATCCGGCCTTGTCGGGTTCATTGTGGAGTGCCCGGCCCTGCGAGTGTGAACAGACCCCCCTCTGTGTGGGATGAGGCTGGGGAGGGGTTGAAAGCCCGGATGCGCTCAAGACAGAGGCTGTGCCGGGCTCTCCAGTGGTCCCCGTACCACCGCCTCCTCCTCCTCCACTTAGTGCTGCGTCCGTGTCGCGTTTTCCCAGCAGCCTCGGCAGTGTGTGCCACTGCCTCTCTGGGGACGAAAGCGGCTACCTCTAGCACAGTGCTGCTACCCCCGTGCCTGGCATCATCAGGGGAACACGTCATTGGGAGGCAGAGAGAGAAAGAGAGACGACTGTGTTGTAAAATTGCTGTTCTTAATGTTTACGGCACACCCACATTTTGGGTCTCGCTGCACATCAGTGCTGACAAAAAAATGCATCCATCCGAGTAGAGGAGGAGAGGAGTCCGGGAGAGGGAGAAACCGGGGGTATTAAACAGACACAAAAGAGACGGCACTACTGACAGCTGTAGCAGCCGTGCTACAGGGCGGAGGAGAGAGAGAGAGGGAGGGAGGGAGGGAGTGGGGGAGGAAGGCAGGCAGAGCGGGAGGAAATAATTAAATAAATCACAGAGAGAAGAAGAGAGGCGACGGGGAGAGAGGAGAGAGAGCAGGAGAGAGGAGGGGATGTGTCCACGCTCCCTCGCCGGCTACACACCAGCCAGGATGATGTGCTGAAGGAGGCAGGAGGAGAAAACAGGAAGGACACAGGTGAGCATCATCCCGCAGTCTTCCATCCATCCTTACTTCCATCCATCCTTCCATCCATCCGTCTCTCCACCGCAAGCGATTTGACAGCAGTGCCGTTCTCCGGATTTTAACGTGCGTGTAGCGTGCTTGTGTGTGCCTGCGTGCGCGCCCTGCCTCAGTAACTGGTGTGTTGTGTTGTGTGGCTGCCAGCTAGCCCAGCCTGTCGTGTGTTGCAGGCAGGCAGTGATGCTGTGTACTTTAGATGCATGCTTCCCGCTGTAGCCCCGGTCTTTATCTGCTAGTTACTTCCTGGCTCGTTTCCCATGACAACGTTCCAGTCTAGGTCTGGGCTCTGGCCTGCTGTCTGGTTGGCGGTCGCCTTGTTTTTCTTAGAGGATCTGGGGACCTGTTAGAGAGTGCGGCACTGTGTGTGTGTGTGTGTGTGTGTGTGTGTGTGTGTGTGTGTGTGTGTGTGTGTGTGTGCATGCGCCTACCTGGCAGTGCTAATCATTGCTGCTGGTAAGAGAGCGAGAGGTAACAAGGAAAGCACATCGTCTCCCTCCCGGTCTTCCAGCGCTGTCGCGCCGCCGACTGAAGCACAAAGCCGCCGCAACAACACCCTGACCGGGGCTCTTTGGACGACGTCTGACGGCTCTTCAAAGGACCACCGAATGCATCCTGAGAAGGGTGAGGGTACGTGAGAGAAGAGCTCCGTGCCGACTGGTTCCAGCCAGTGTTATTGTTGTGTTGTTCTGGCAGCCACCACGCGCCGCGAAGCCTCCCGTGTGTCAGACCTGTTCCTGACCGGGCTGGAGGTCTGTGCCCGTGGTGTGCGTGACGGCGTGTCCTCCCCTCCGCCAACCGCCCGGTCAGCCGCTGTGACCGCTGCTCTCGGCGGGGTCGGACAGGTGTGATGCCGTGTCGTTGCAGAGGGAGGGGGTGAAACGGCCCCTGAAAAGCATCACTATCCATTACACCCCCTCCGGCCCCCCTGCCTCGTAGGATAATTAGCCAGGACAGTAATAATGATTGTCATCGGCTAGTTAAGTGCATCCCGCACCCAGATAATGGGGCTTGGGGGTGGGTGCCGCTGATGGCAAAATGTTTGTTTTTGCTCCGGTGGGAGTGGCGTTGTGTGTGTCATTCAGCAGATGTGGCTGTCAACAAGCCCTCCTCCGTCTCTGTCTGATTGGTGTGTTGCCTCGAAACAGGAGGAGGGTTGCTGTGAACTGTCAGGCTGGAAAGGAGACTGTTATAGCTCGGGTGTGATGTCTGTAGCTTTGGGCTGAAATGGTGTCTCTTTCTCCGTCTCTGTGTCATGCCTGAGGGCTTTAGACTGTTAGGGGAGTAGGGTGTGTGTGTGTGTGCGTGCGCGTGCGCGTGTGGGTGTGCGCGTGCGCGTGTGCGCATGCACGTGCAGTGCTGTAGCCTTGGTGTCCGTGTTCATGTTTCATAATGTGTTTCAGTATTAGGTATGTCAATGTGCTATACTTGTTTTATATGTACAAGTGCTTGTGTGCGTGCGTGCGTGCAGAACAAAATACTGTGTATTCACATACAAGACAATTTCCAAAACAGTGGATGTTGGCTCATGTTGGGATGTGTTGGTCAGAATGTGTTAGTTTATATACGTCCTTCGATGATGAGACGTTCTCAGCACTAGAACGTGTCATTCTAGTCCTTCGGTGGTGAGGCGTTCTCAGCACTAGAACGTGTCATTCTAGTCCTTCGGTGGTGAGGCGTTCTCAGCACTCGAACGTGTCATTCTAGTCCTTCGGTGGTGAGGCGTTCTCAGCACTAGAACGTGTCATTCTAGTCCTTCGGTGGTGAGGCGTTCTCAGCACTAGAACGTGCCATTCTAGTCCTTCGGTGGTGAGGCGTTCTCAGCACTAGAACGTGCCATTCTAGTCCTTCGGTGGTGAGGCGTTCTCAGCACTAGAACGTGCCATTCTAGTCCTTCGGTGATGAGGCGTTCTCAGCACTAGAATGATCGTTCTTGCTACGATCCAGCAGATCCGTCTCCCTGTTTCTGGCCGTGGTACCGGAGTCCGTTCGATGTATTGATCTCAGAGCTATATTATCATCCGTGTGTCTGTGTATGTTTTTTATTGGTCCATCATGTGAGGTTACATTAGCCCCTCAATAGCTCAATATACACTGTGGAAAGCTTTCTTTATGTATGGCAACACCATCAGACCAGGGCTAGGCTAATAGGTTCAGCCGAAGGCCTGTTGTCGTTGGAGCGCATGGTTGGGAGGCCTGACCCAGAGTTATTACAGTTCTGAAAAGTAATTTGTCCCCTGCAAGTTGAGCACAACTAAGCCCCAAAATAAATTGCATTTGAAAATGAGGTGGAAAAAAGTCAGGTGTGGATTTCTTTGCGGCACAATCACATAAGGCCTCTTGTTTTGTTTTTGGAATACTTAGGAAACAGATTTCCTTAATCAAACAAATGTAGCTGTTTTCCTGGTGATTTCATTTTCTATCCAGAAATCCTCAAAACATGGCCGCCATGTTGTCGACCACTGACTTACACAGCTCTCTGAACACCTCGGAGACCATGCATGATATATATACTCAGTAGATGTGAATGGATCCTTATTGGCTGACACACGTTAATGGTGTTTTACGAGGCCATCATCGCTCGAGTCTGGGATGACCATAGGAGTGGCGCTTGGCAACCAATCATGGATGCTCTTCACCCAAATCTTTTACGTAAGCAAGTAATCCTTAGCGGTAATGTTTGTTTGTTTGTTTGTTTGTTTATTTGTTTATTTATTTATTTACAGCCTCTGTCGCTCTCAGAAAATCATTTGCTTTAATGAAATGGTTTTGGTGCACTGCTAGTTAGAGTTGTTTAATGGTCTTTGCCAAGCAGATCAATAATATCCAGGGGAATATGATACTAACACAGCATAATTTGCTTCCCCAATCGTCTGCCTCTTATCTATTTTTGGCAGTGAACTGTTTTCTAGTCTTCCGTATGCCATTGGATCTGTGTTGCAGGCTAATAATAGTGAGTTTGGTTAATGTTCATATTTCTGTTTTTGTCTACTTGCATAGTTTGAGTTTCATAGTTTCTGTTACCAATATTCCTGCAACCTGAGTCAAGAACTGGGAGTTCCACTTCCTTTTACAACATCCAGCGCAGTGCGCAGAAGCCACAACAAAGTTAATTTACTGTCAAATCAGCCTCTGCCTATATCGCTCCTGCTGTTATTCATTCTACATGTCCCCCAAATTGGGCCAAGGCCGCTGCCTCACAGTTATTCTGCATAGTTCGAGGGCAATGGCCTCTGCTCAAGGGAGCAGTTGGGCTTGTTTATGGAAATGGCTTCATGATGATCGATTCAGGAACTTGGTGATGATAAGGATAAGCTGATCTAACTTTGGACTGCAAGGAGTGTGAAGGGAGTCACCTTGAGGCTTTTAAAGTGTCAGACTGTATGTAATGACTATATTGGTCTGAGTGTGTTGGTTTGCTTTCACTTTGGCCTTGCTGTAGCTATACACTGACATGCTGGCTAGATTGTACTGACTATACTGGATGCTTGAATAATATGCAATTCAGTATATTATTGAACTCCATAGTCATAGCATGCAGCGTTGTAGCCTCAACCCAAATGGTTCCTGGCCAGCATAGCTGACCTTCTCATCCAAGAAGCCCGCAGTGATCATTTCGACAGACCAGAAGCGGGATGTGAGGGAGGTCTGACAGATAACTAAACTCTGTGATACTGAGGTAGACCAGAACAGTAGCATCGTTAGAATACTTTTTTAGAGAGGAAATGGCAGCTGTTCATGAGTCAGTGGAGGAATGAACTGCCCTCCCACTCTGACACTCCTCTCTTCACCTTTCTCCCACGCCCGTCACCCCTCCTCACTCCACCTCTTTCCCACACCCATCACTCTTTCTCTCCCCCTCTCTCTCTCTCTCTCTCTCTCTCTTTCTCCCATGCCCATCACCCTTTCTCTTGCCTTCTCTCTCTCTCTCTCTCTCTCTCTCTCTCTCTCTCTCTCTTTCTCCCACGCCCATCACCCTTTCTCTCTCCCTCTCTCTCTCTCTCCCTCTCTTTCTCCCACGCCCATCACCCTTTCTCTCGCCTTCTCTTTTTCTCTCTCTCTCTCTCTCTCTCTCTCTCTCTATTTCTCCCACGCCCATCACCCTTTCTCTCCACCCTGTCTCTCCACTCCTATTTGTCCGGGGCAGCTGTGTCTCTGTAATCTCTCGGAGTGTAAGATAGTGTGTCTCTGTCTGTCTGTCTGTCTGTCTGTCTGTCTGTCTGTCACCACCCTCCTACACTTTCTGTCTGTCTGTGTGTTTGTACAGAAACAGGGTTGGAAAGCCTGGTTCCATAGGATCCTACAGAGGCCTGTACAGTAACCTCTACTGGCAGTCATGTCCTCTGTAATGGCTTCACAATGAAGTGACTCGAAAACTGGATCAAGAGCAAAGACTGCCCCAAGCAGGGGGTGTGTTGTAGAAGACCATCTCCAAATAGACAGGCTTGTGGACACGCGCGCACACACGCGCGCACACACACACACACACACACACACACACACACAAACCAAGTGGTGATTTGGTCTTTAACACATTACACACAAACAAACTGAGAATATTTTCCAGCTATAATCTGTTTGCTGTAGATTTGATGAGGGATGTCAGAAGGGGTAAGAGTGTCTACAAACCTATCACACAAAATGTCAATCAAAAGTATCGCGCAAAACGTATATTCCACATCAAATTTGATGGGGCTTCAATTATTTAGTATTTTTTGCTGTGAGTGAAGTAAATTTTTTCTGTCTAGTAAGCGGACCAGAATAGAGGTGTTGATCTTAGACCTGTTTAGATCATAATGGATAGGATTACCAGGACTTGTTCCTAAATCAGCACTGCTACTTTTTATGAACACAGGCCAAAGTGTATAGGTGAGTAAGGGAACTGAGAGGGTTAAATCACTTTTGAAGGCTACAATATATCTCTTACGCAATCTTCCTCTCGTTGTCAGAGCAGGCTGTGAGTGTCATGAGAATCGAAGACAATCACCTTTAAAGCTCTAACAGATCGCCTAGCGCCGCCGGTCCAACGCGGACACAGACACAGAGCAACGATTCACACGAGTACGACCAAAGTGTAAACGTGTTAAACGTGGACTGTCTCAGGTTCCAAGTGAGGCGTGTGAGTGATGATGTCAAACGGCGGGGTAGCTGGCGGGATCTGAACCCACGCTGCAGCAGCCCATGTGCACCGGAGGCAGGGGTCCCGACCACTAGTCCCCCCGGGGCCATTTACTGATGAAACATCGGTTGGGAATAAGAATGCCCGTTTACTTCCTGGCGTCACGGAATTTGAAAGAAGTTACGTACATCACACCCGTCCGTAGGTTTAATAAGCAACATGGCACAAGGTGTTTTACGGTCTCATACCCGTGGTATTCGGTTTCTTGTAAACCAGCTGGTTTGAATCCTGAATGCTGATTGGCTGTTAGCCGTGGTGTATGGGACCATGTACCACGTGTATGACATCACGTAATATCATCGCTTATATATTGCCAATATACTCCGCGATGCGTTGTGCCTCGGAAATGCTCTTTGCCGTGGTGCATTCAAGGATTCAAACCACCCAGTTCATAAGTACATATCAACAATGTTTTTTTAGAACAACTACAGGTAACTAGGCTATTACCATCATAATCGCCCTGATTTCTCCTCAACAGGCACATGGTTCTAACGATACCCAGTTAATATACACTGGTTCATGTACTCCATCTGTCTGTAGAGGTTACTCCTCTCTTGATTGGGGGGGGGCTGATTCCACATCCATATATACACACACACACATGCATTTTAGGGGGTGGTGGTGGGAAGAGGGTTGCCTGGGGACTTCCTCTGTGCCAGCCGTGCTTTAGGCCAGTTAGTCACAGCAGGCCACCACACTACTAGCTTGGAGCTACCAGAGCCATACATGGAGAGTTCGGCAAAAAAACGGTGAAGATGCCCCGGGGGGAAACCGATAGGCAGTTTGTTCACGCCAGAAAGCAGTATGGATACACAGGATGTCGAATGCTAATCAATATCAGCATCTCTTCAGTTCAGTGCTTTGAGACATGGATACCATGCCAGTCTGAGGACACCTGTTTCTCTCTGCGGTCAGTGTTCTTGATTATCTATCATGAAGAAAGATGAGTGCATTGATTATTAGTGATAATAATAATTTGATCTCATGTGATTTCAACCTCAGCAACACTTACACTCTAATCTGTTAGAACAGTGTGAACACTAAAACAAGCTCATCATCTGCTTCTGGCTATCACTTCACACTCCATTTGAAGGCCTGCCTGCCCGCTCTCTCTCTCTCTCTTCTCTCAGTCTCTCTCGCCGGTGATTCAGTTTTGATCACCGCCTTCGCCTCGCTTCACAGGGCAGTTTTCGACCCTCCTGAGTCACAGACATGCGTTGTCATGCCATCCGGAGGATTTAGCTGCAGATAGAAGCTATATTAAGCTGCGATGCTAACGCAGCAGTGTCCCTCAGGCTACATTTCACAGAATCACACACGGGTGTCAGAACTCTGTGGACGTGTTAATTGGGATGTTTCTGTCTTCTAAAAGGGACAATCTAGGATTTTGGTGTCCGGACACAGTGGTGTTGTTTTTTTTTTTTCAATTGTTGTGCTGGGTTTTTGCAAATGGAACTTGCCTGCCGCATTGGAATTCAAATTTTGCGGTTACCACACTGTCATCTTTGATCAGACAAATTCAAACACAGACACACTCTGAGCGAGATAAGCAATCCAGAGTATCACTGGGACGAGGCTGTCCAAATTCCCCTCTATTTCTGGAGAGTAGTCAGTATAGTGTGACAGAAATTACCTTGAGGTTTTGGTAATCTGGTAACAGGCGGTTTATTTGAGAGAACACAAATGGACGCGGGCAGAAGAATACAGCCCAGCTTGTCTTGAAACAGGCAGGTGAAGGGGTGTGGCCTGTCCTTTGGATGCAGTGAAGCACCACCAGGTCCCAAGTACCAATCAATATCTGACTGATTGTGTTCAGGCAGGCTGGCAGGCAGTAACACACGCAGACACACTAAAAACAGCACAGTCGTTGTCTCTCCATAACGTGCTAGCTTCACAGAGATAACACATCCTGCCATTCTTATCATATGAGATTCTAACCTGGAGCTTCAACAGGAGGACCAGCTCAGAACATTCTAAAGGGTGTGCCGGTACTGCTGAGCCCAAGTAAGGAACCCTTTAAATGACATGGAATTCTGGTCCAGTGTTCCTAAAGCATCTTGGAGTAGGAGGGCTGGACTTGGACCTGTATTTAGGATCATAACTAATGACATTTAGATGGATGGGGTGGACCTGGTAAAAGAGCAGTGCTCCTACAGTGAGACGCTGAATGAATGCCCTGATTTAATAGACATTTCCTCTCTAGCTACAGTTCAACATTTGGGGTTTTATCGAACATGTGGGGATGGCCTTAACTGGTATACACACTTGAACACTAATTTTATCCTGATACCAAACCCTGTGGTGGAAAAAAAGGATCTCAAACCGTGTGACTTCATTGCTGGCCTTGTCTTCTATGACATGACGGTTTACTGATCTTGATAGCGTTCTCCATTTTGAATTTGTTACCATGGTGACACATATTGTCTGAGGAGAATAACAATAAGTGTCTATTCCGTGTAAGGGGACAGGTTAGTATGACTTTGGAATTCATATGAGGACTGGTTGCGTGTCCATTACATTTCGGTGATAGATCTGGACACAGAATTGGTTCCCCTAGGTTAAGGTATTCAACTCCAGGTCTGGGGGCCAGTAGGTTTTCTGTTTTCTCTGATCATTAATTGCACCCACATGGTGACCTAAGTCTCAATCAGTCCCTGATTTGAGAGGAACAAAATTGGTAAAAAACAGTGGAACTTTTTTCAAGGTCCTGATTGTTCGAGATCCTCATCTAGATCAAAAACCTACATCAATACAGGGCTCCGCCTACATCAATACAGGGCTCCGCCTACATCAATACATGTCCCCGCCTACATCAATACGGGTCCCCGCCTACATCAATACGGGTCCCCGCCTACATCAATACGGGTCCCCGCGTACATCAATACGGGTCCCCGCGTACATCAATACGGGTCCCCGCGTACATCAATACATCAATACGGGTCCCCGCCTACATCAATACGGGTCCCCGCCTACATCAATACGGGTCCCCGCGTACATCAATACAGGTCCCCGCCTACATCAATACAGGTCCCCGCCTACATCAATACAGGTCCCCGCGTACATCAATACAGGTCCCCGCCTACATCAATACAGGTCCCCGCATACGTCAACACCTAGGTCCTCACTTACATCAAGACATAGGTCCTCACCTGCATCAATGCCTAGATCCTCACCTTGATCAATACCTATATGCTTCTCACATTTTATCCTATACTCAAAGGCTAGGCTTTTTGTATTTACAGTCAGTAGCCAGTTTATTAAGTACACTCATCCCATATAATGTCAGACCACTTTGCCACCAGAACTACCTGTATGCTTCAGGGCGTGGATTCCACAAGGTGTCCGGAATGTTCCTCAAGGGTGTTTGTCCAAGCTGACGCGATGGCATCACGCCCTCGCAGCAGATTGGACCGTGTCACACTGATGCTGTAAACAGCCTATAAATGCTCCACTGGATTGAGGTCTTGGGGCTGCATGGCTCACTCAAGGAAACTGAACCAGGTTTTGTTGGACCAGGTCATTCGTTACACTCGTCTTTTCATCCAGTCTTAGTGATTGCGTGCCAACTGAAGCCAATTTGTCAATTTATATTTAGCAAGCAGTCCAAATTGCTCCCAGCCCACAGCATTTGCACAACAATCGTACCACGCCAAGATACGTTTTGGCCCATCCTAACGTTCAGACCAACAGCATCTGATAACCTCTACTCTAGTCTGCCCGCTTCACACAGCAGTTACGTTCGTGCAATCACCCGTCGCCATGAAAGGTGTGTCTAATAAACGGACCGCTAAGTGTACGCTACCATGAAAGCCCCAGCCAGACCCGGCTTGGCTTCGCCAGTGTCCATGCTGGTGTTGTTCAGCGGTCCCAGACTGCATTGTGGCTGTGTGGGATCAAGCAGGTCGAAAGCGTCCATGGCAATCAGTGCATTTTTATAACCACAGAAACAGGGCTGAGGCATTTTATGCAGCCTGTGACATCGTTACCTTGACTGGTCCTGTCAAAAGCTCCTCTCTCATTTAACATGATGTGTTATGATTGGCTGGACAAGTTTGCCGAAGTACCTCCCTTCTCCACTGGACTTCTATGGTATTGAGTTGCCTTACATTCTCCGCAAAATATTCTGTCAAAGAAAATAATAAAGGCATATTTAAAAATAAGATCCCGCTATGCCTTGATTAGATGCATAATCTCCTTTCTGAGTGAATACATGTTAAAAACACCTTTCGGCAGCGATTATGTATGTGAGTCTTCTTGATTAAATCTTTAAAAGCTATGCATATTTGATTCGCCAATATTTACCCGTTACTCATTATCCAAAACCCTTGGGATCATGGCTAGACATGAATTTTCAAGTACTGCCGTTGAAGGAACTGGATTTTGACCTGTTTTAGATTCATTCCAAATAGTCAATGATTTAATGCCTTTCACTTAAATACGATGACTTGGTCACTCAGGAACATTCCCTGTGTTTTTGTTAAGCAATTCCAGTGTCTCTGTCTCTCTCTGTCTCTCTCTCTCTCTCTCTCT
>JACXGI010017533.1:0-14360 GCA_016801175.1 Esox masquinongy
TACGTCAGTCGAACCGTCCGCAGTCGCAGTCACAATCTAACCCGCTGACATTTTCCGGAAATAGTTCCAATCTAACAGAGTCATACTGCTTCATTCCCTCGACAACTTTAAACAGTACATCTACCGTATTATGGGTGCCCTGTTTTGGCCCCAGATAAATCACTTTTCGAAAGGTGTTCCATAAACTGGTGTTAAAAACAACTTGATCAGTCACACCAGCCTTAAATTCTTGGCCTTTGGGTAATTCATAAAATGCTACCTCCGGTATCTCTGGGTTGAAAATGTATCCACCGATCCGACCGTTGTCCAACTTCCATTCCCTTGCCAACATATCCTGGTGCAGATGATGGATTCGTGTTAAGCTCCGCATCGGTTTCTTCGGTCCTGCCATGTTGAATGCATCTCTGCTGTCCATTTGTAATTTCTTACCAAATCGCTGAGCAGCAGTTAAGTTCTTAGCTTTCAACGGTGTTTCACCCAAAACATTGATCGCCGCACAATCCGCCATGTTTTGTATTGTGTAGGTAAGTTTACTCAGACAATACTGAATGACCATCACAGGGGTCTACGTGGTTTAAATACTCAGACCACGCCAATCATCCCATAAAATATGAAAGGTTAACACCCACCGGTTGTAGGACATCTGTTGTACCACTTGTCAGAAGATAAAACCCCGGGGGGGGTTTATACAATATATGCTGCACCCTGGCACCCCTTTTGTTGAACACCAAACATCTTGCCGCTGACACAACCCTTACTTATTGCCTGGGAATTTAACATTCCGGAACCCTAAGACCTCCATTGTTAAACATCAAACATATCGCACCTGTTATAACACTCGTCCGGGGTGCTTATCAGTCGTTGTAAAACATCAAACATGGATACATCAATGCAATCATAAATCACAAAGTCACCGGACATGCATGTCATTCCGGAAGTCCCGCCCTAACACACGTCATACAGTAAGTCCATACGTCACACCGGAAGTCCCGCCCAGCAAACCGGATGTCCCGCCCACCTGTCACATCAATCTGGAAGCCCCGCCCACTAGGGTCATAAATCACCAATCTGACACAATATACCCAACATTTACTACTAGTGCTTTTACAAAACACCCGGCCTTAAACCCCAAGGAGCAAACAACAGCAGTGTTGAAGTGGCTAGGAAAAACTCCCTAAGAAGGACGAAATGTAGGAAGGAACCTAGAGAGGAAGCAGGCTCAGAGGGGTGACCAGTCCTCTTCTGACTGTGCCGGATGTACATATTAAGAGTACAAATTGTAATAATTAATAAATGCATGTGGGCTGAGTCCAGAGTCTATTTAAACCTAGTCCAGATCGGAAGCATGACCAGATGGACAAGGATAGGGATAACACGGGGGGGGGTCAGCAGAGTGGCAGCTGAAATCGTCAGGTATCGTCTTGATCTGCAACACAACCAGTTGGACTTTGGACAGGGCCAGCAACAAGTCTTTCAAGCCTGGTACTCCGCAGGTGTGGGCCAAGACTTCATGTCCTCCTAAGTTTAAATTAGCAGGAGACAGGGAAAATTTAGAAAATGCTTTCCTTAGATCTACAACGATTTATAGTGGAGAAGGAGAACTGACCCTATTCCCCCAGAACAATAATATAGCAGCATAAGACCTTGGGGCTGAACATCGGTAAGCAATGTACACATCCAGTGGCATGGAATCGCTAACACATGCTAGCTCCATCTGGACCTCAGTATCAAAATGTACCCATAAGGGCATCTTCTAAATTATGGAAATGCTGGATTGGATCATCTTAAATCCCGACCTACATTAGCAACCCCATGTCAGTGATGGAGTGGCTCTCAGATGGTCAGGGAGAGCATTCCATAATTGTGGGACAAAGGAGATGAAGGCTCAGTCATACCTTTGACATAACTTTGAGATAAACTTTACATTTTTTGAAAGGTGCTAAAACTATTAAATGGATTTTTACAATTATTAGAATTTGGCAGGTTAAAATGCATTGTAGTCTACTTCTTGAGATTACCATGTGAGATTTGCTAATTTTGCTATGGCTCTAAATATATTTTTTGGCATTTTAAATTAACCATTTTGGAGCTAAATTGATGAGCTAGTTCTAACGATCGCTTTTTATTTTCATGGAGGGTGTCATTTTTTACTTTTTCCCCTGTGATTTACATATCTAAACTGGAAACAATGGAGATTTGAGGACAGAAAGAGATCTGTGGAAAAAGATATTCTAATTCACTATATTCAAAGACGATTTATTGCATACTTGATAGATATATGATGACTGTAAAACTCCAATATGTCCAAATTTCTGCATGTGTTCTATTTCTCTATTCTCAAACAAATCTCATAAATGAATGTGAGATATTTTAGTACCTCATTATTATGCACGGCATGGCCAGTATTCTGTGCAAACCAATGTATACCAGTCCTGAGACTGATAGCTCACTGAAAAATATTGCCAAAATATAAAGCTTAACTTTTCAAAAACACTCTGTAAAGGCATAGTAAACTTCCTGTCATAGAAAATCCTTCATTCCCTCAAGTCAACATCTGACACAGATTCCAAGTTTAACTCAAAGGTGGTTCATCAGGAGAACTTTCCAATTGATATCAAACCCACTGCAAGTTGTTTTGCTAACACACCAGTCACAAATAGCCTCTTGAACATCTGTAACATCATGCAGCGGTACAAGTTAAGGAGTCACCCTGTGTGTCTCTGTGTGACAGGCATCCCAAGATTTTTAAACTGATTTTCAGGTAGCTGCTCCACAGCTGCCTTAGACAATGATCTGTCAGTGCCACTTGAGTGCACCCAGCAAGACTTCACATGGGAAGACTCATGTGCGAGCTGGCAGGTAGGCATGCACACAGGAGACAGGTAGGCACGCACAGGCCTGAGGGAACGTTTAATTATGGTGCTCTTCATTCCAACCAGGTTTCTGGGAAAAGTGAAAAGAAAATGAATTTATTTTTAATGGAGTGGGATTCTTTCCCAACGACATTAATACACTTCCTCGCAGTCATCTGATCCCGCAAGTTTACATTAAATGCGACATGGACATCATTCTGGCTGGGCTGTGGTTCAAAGCATTTGGGCTAGGAGCGTTGCCACTGGGCATTGAGAAAATAATTTAGCAGGCAAATTGATCCACCTTGGAGATGATGTATTCATATAGTGCCTCATTTCACTCCATGCACTTGATCCAGTCTAGCCTCGCAGTCACTTGACTCAAAGTCCTCCTGACTTTAGAGTCTTGAAAGGATGTTTTGATGTTGCTGGTAGGAGGCGTTGATAATGAAGAGCACAACACTTGTTGGATATCCCCATTTCAAATTGAATGAATCATGATGTATGTTTTCTTTAAGCACTGCCCCATGAAGCCATACTAACAATCATGTTCACTTCCAAAATCTGTAGCATAGCGAATGGATGAGGAATTTCCAGGCATATCACATGCAAATAGAGAGTGAATAAGAACTAATCAAAACACACGTTTTCTGAGCAAATATCGTGGTAACAATAGGCTGTCCTGACCAGTGAATCAGTTCTCCCTGCGTTATGCGTCATGTAGGTTGCTACAGCCAGGTCAGCTGTAGTCAGTTATAGTATGTACCATTTCACTAGCACAACTTAAACAAGCGGGTGAGTTTAGGTTAGCATATCTATATACATTGCCAGCTTTACCTCTAAATCCATTAGACTACCATAGAGAACACATAGAAAATACTTGATTCCACAAAGGCAAATGTAAAATATGTTAATTAATGAGTATTAGAAAAGGAGTTAGTTAATAACATTGCCCAGATGTTTGGGCTTCACGTGCCTTTGCTTGGGTAGGGGAGTAGAAGAGAATTTTGCCATTTTCAAAAGATGGGTAGAAAGCCAGAGAAGTTAACAATCCCAATGGAGAAACAACAACTGCAGCAGTTGACAAATGGGACTGGATCCAACACCTTCCAAGAACCTAAAAATGCTGTATCCCAATCCACTAACCCAAGGTCTAAACCAAGTTGGCTCAAGGCTGTCTACTGAGATGCTCACAAGGCATAATGTGACGGGAGAAGTTGCATGCTATTGTAAAACAGAAGAAAATACACTGCACAGTTCATCTGCTCAATGTCGTACTATTGCTGCTTTGAAAATAGCCATTTAAAAATATTAAAGCTAGAATCTACACAATGACTCAAAGAGAATACAAGTACAACTGTATTACGCCATGTCAGTCCTAAAACAAAAACAACATTTGTTGCCATCTGATTCATTAATTCATGATAATTTAATTTGTTTAAGGTCAATCTAATGTATTGTCAACCATCAAACGGTTCGCATGAAATTAAAATAATGTCAAACAAGTGCAGCAGCAGCATTAGCATTAAATTCAAGGAGTTATACAGCTCCGGAAAAAATTAAGAGACCACTGCACCTTTTTCTTTCCTTTCCAAAAAAGTTGAAAAGGAAAGTTTTGAGTAAGAAACAGAAGCGTTCAATTTGCAGTGGTCTCTTAAATTTAACCCTTCTGTTCCACACTCAAAACTTTCCTTTTCGACTTTTTTGGAAAGGAAAGAAAAAGGTGCAGTGGTTTCTTAATTTTTTCCGGAGCTGTATATCTTTATTGCATATGGACACTTGTTTTCTTCCTTGAAGTCGCAACACAGCATATTGGCTTGAGTGATGTTACAGGTGTTAGAGTTGTTTTTGCTTCAAATTTTAAGCGCAAATAAATTAAATCTCAAATGCTGAAAAATTTCCTAAATTTCTGAGAATATTGATATCAGTTGCATCATAAAACTTCATATAGATATCATATCATGTAGGGATAAACAAATTGATATCTCAACATGCTAAGAAACAGTGATTGACTAGCTAAGACCTAAACTAAGCAAGTTTAGGTCTTAGCTAGTCAGCTAGTCATGTGCTGTACCACTTAACCAAAATTTGTATCTAAATTTCTATAACTTTGTCTCTGTCTGATAAGCTCTGAACTCCACCCTTGACCATCTTCTACTGGAGAGTTAAGCTATATAGCTACAATTTGCTAAAACATGTTTTATACCGGATGGATATGCGCGTACGCATATAAGCATAGGCCACACACATTTACAAATACTTGCACGGCCCAAACAATTAACATTACTAGCTTTCTTACAATTTGCTATCTGGCTAGCTATTGACAACTTTTTGTTGTGCTTCCATCATCACCGTTTGTGAGCTCCAGGCTAGCTAGTTAGGATGTTAAATGTGAGGTTGGTTGATTCGAGGGAAAAAAAACATGAATGGGCAAAATATGTACGTAACTGCCCTACAGGTATTATCTATCTTGCTGGTTTTCTCAATCTTTTTGTTGATGG
This sequence comes from Esox masquinongy, assembly GCA_016801175.1. Lineage (NCBI taxonomy): Eukaryota > Metazoa > Chordata > Actinopteri > Esociformes > Esocidae > Esox > Esox masquinongy. The sequence goes on from JACXGI010017533.1 coordinate 5,354, forward strand.
GTTAAAATGCTGTTGCATTATATCATTACTATGAACTGATTTATTTTACCAAGGATGTATTAACAATTAATTCATATAGAATTTTCAAAATTTGTGCCCACCACTGGTGAGAACATGTTACTTGTCATGTCCGGGCACGGCGGGCTTACATGGACACCTGTTGGTTGTATTTGCCCTCACCTGTGTTCCTAATTACTGTCCCTAATTTCTTCCTTTCCGGATGTGTCTTGTCAGTCTTTGTTTTGGTTACACAGAAAATGTAAAGTTGTTCTGTTTTCATTTCAGTTTTGTTGTTTCAATTATTTTTTTAAATGTCCTCCATTCTCCCTAAGCATGTGTCCTGACTCCATGTCTGCTGCATTACATTACTGTAGAAAACAATTAGATTCTACATTTAGAATTACTTCACACTATAAATACATTTTTTAAACTATGTTGTCATGTCTATGATGAAGATGACCCACACGGATTCATTCCTGATGTACTCGTTCACCTGATGTCTGGAGGAGCTTGTTGCATGACTCTCTGTCAGAAGTGATGATGCTTGTTGATATTACTGACATTGCAACTGGCATCAAAGATACGACCAGAGGCCAATCTCTACAGAGAAAAAAGCTTGTATGCTGTATGTCAGGATACAGAAATATCTACACATATATAAAGGAAGAATCTTGGCAGTAGGTTCAGTTCCAACTTCATACCCCAAAAGACATATATACTGGGTGGACAAAGTAATAAAAACAACATATGGAAAAAGACTGTTACTCTGAAGCAACTCAATCACAACTGCAGCTACAGGATGACAGTGCCCCCAAACACACTGCTAAACAAATTTATGACTGGTTGTATGAAAATCAGGATGATGTCAAACTCCTTCCATGGCATCCCCAATCACCAGATCTGGACATTTTTGAACTTTTATGTGAAGTTCTGTAGCACAAAGTACATTTCCAACTCCTTCATCCCTCAAAGAAGAATGGTGCAATATCCCACTACACACATTTCAGGATTTGTATGACAGCATTTCAAGAAGGATTGGAGCTATGCTAAAGGCATAGTGTGGCAGATCTTATCCAGTCCTTGATATTAATATATTGTTAGATGTTTGTTATTTCATGAAACGAAATGTGCATTTCTAAGTTAACCAGTCTCCTGGCAAAATTCTTATTATGGCATTCAATTCATGGCTACCTAATCATCACCAGTTTCCAGGTGGCTCATTAATCTCTCCCCTCACCTATAACTAATCCACAGGTCGGTTTTAATGTTGCTGTATCTTAAGGACTTCACCCCCACACTGTTTATCAAAACACACCTGGGGTGGTAAACCTTATACGTAGATGACCTTAGGACTTGCCACAAGCCATTTTGTGGTTTATGACCAGTGCTTTGTCTTGTAGAAACACGCCATGCATGCGGTATAGCCCTTAGAGGACCAAGAGCTGTCATCTCAATCTTGGGAATAGTGCACTGGGCCACCAAAGCAATGTGTTCCTCCTTGGCAGATTTAAAGTCTGCTTTAAGTTAACTTTTTCTAGCATTGACATATTGGGCTTTACACCTGTTTCTGGTTCCCTGCCTAGGAACAGGTATTGTCTGTGGACTTCATCAGTTCTCTGTGTGTAAAACCACACTGACATTCATAATGAAAAAATGTATATTACACACAAAAAGACTACCTCATGAAGTTGGTTGTGAGAATGCCAAGAGTGTGCAAAGGTGCCATCGATCCAAAGGGTGGCTACTTTTAAGAATCTAAAATACAAATGTATTTTGATTTGTTCAACACTTTTTTGGTTACTGCATGCAATGTGGAATATACAAAAATAAAGTACCCTTGAATGAGTTGGTTGTTCAGACTTTTGACTGGTGCTGTATACTGTATAAAAGCACAAAAAATGCCCAAAAGGACTTGACACATTTATCTTGACACATAACTTGTAATGACATGCGCTTGTGCAGGCTGTTGAGCTATAAAAGCAGAACAGTGTTGGCACTGCTATCCTTTCACTCTCACTTGGCTGACTGCTGCCCCTGCACTACTGTCTCAGCATCAGGGCCCTCTCAACATGCTCGTCTGGCCCTCTCCCTCCCGACAGCTTACATACTCAAATATTTTTAAGACCATTGCCATGGCAGCAGTGGAGCAATTTAAAATCTGAAAAAAATTCTACCTTCCTCCAATATATTTCCCCATGAGTTTTGAAAATAGCCCAAAAGTTTTTTGCAGGAAAATAGTGGACATGGCAACACTGACCTCTTCTCTACACGAGCCTTAAGTATCTACACGAGCATTAAGTGAAAAATACATTTAAAAGTTGTAATTAAAAATAATATTTTACCACATTTTCATGCTTATGGTTAGAAAGTGGGATAAATGTATTTTACTGTATCTTTGTAGAATGTTCACTAGAAGTCTTACAAAATAATGTGTTTCTCTACTCTGAGGATTATTCGACAAGTATAAGGTGAAACCAGTCAGATTTTTTTGTGTATATCTTTCAATGATCCTTATATATTCATCTTTTCGTTACCCATGTGGGGTAGAATATTTGTGTCAATCAATGAGAGGATGAGTTTCAGTACGTCAAATATCTCAAATAGAACCAGGTTCGACATCCATTACACTAGGCACCTATTCAAGGTCCAGTTAACTAGTTTTTTTTTGTTTTTTTTCCGCTTGCAATGCAGCTTTTGTTGCTTGGGACGCACAGGTTCAATTCATGAAATTGGAAAATGCTAATAATGCTAATTCCGGGCTCAGACAGTGGTGAATAATGGCTTATAGTGAGAAATTACTCTATGGGACATAGTTTGACATAGATTCATATTTGGGGGAAATTCTGCTTAAGTTGTCCTTTAAGGTATTGAAGGGAATTATTCAGTGTGATATTTAAGTTTGGATTGGGCCTAGCATCAATGTGTTTGCAAAAAATAGTCAATGTCATTTTTTACACCAATGTTAGAATTGCTGTCTAATTTGGTTTATCATGTTTCATCAAAGAGCTGAGAGAGAACCTCAGAATTGTACTGGTCTTTGGTCTACAGTACAAGGCCCCCATCCCCTTGCTGTTAATTTCCTTATTCAAAGAGAGTAGTGTGTCATGTTCCATATACTAACATCTCTATGTTTAGATGGCTGTAAGAGATAATCAATGTCTCTATCCACCAGACTGCAAAAACTGTGAATACCAGGATTGTTCATCAGTGGACAGGTGTAACTTTTTTTATTTCGATTTTACCCCATTTTTCTCCCAATCGCAGTATACAACCTTGTGCCACCATTACAACAGTCCCTTTGGAGTCGGGAAAGTCGTAGATCGCCACAGTTCTCCTCCGAAACCTGTCCGAACAGCCGGTCTGCTTCTTTACACCCCCCCACTTAACCAGGAAGTCAATGTGAGCCAACACGTCGGAGAAAACGCTCGCTCACTTTGCCTTATGCATGGCCAGTTCAGAGGCGACCACCTCTACTTTTAGCTTAAATGGATCAATAGGGGAAGCCGGACATATAGGACAAACATTTGTAACAAACGCATGCATAAGGTCCTTGTCAGACTCGTTGAAGATTAGACTCTCATTCTGCTTTTCCAGCGATGCTGACATCATTATTTCTATCCCACGTTGACACATCCATATCCTCTTCACTTGGTTTAGCAGGGGTGTAGTTAGGGTGTTAATGGCACTCCGGAGTTATGATGTTTCTTTTTCACTTTGGAAATCCTGATCGGAGTCAGATTGGGAGCCAGAGTTATAAGATGGCCTCTCCTTGAAATGGACTTGCTTGATAGGTTTTGCATAACCATAAGAGGATGTATTGAGCCACCATGTATACACCTTGTCATCACAGTAGTCTATAGTGTTCTTCTCCAGTTTACTGATCTTAATCTTTTTCTGATTTTTATGTAATTGGTAAGTACCTGTAGATAATAAATCTTCTTCAATGTCCTTGAATGGTTCTGGTTAAATCATTAATCTCATGCAATCTTTGACTTTATTAATCTCTTTCTTTGTTTTAATCAGTTCTAAATGCAAATGTTCAATTACAAAAACCATAAGGTCCAAGGAGGCTTAGTTGAGTACCTCACAATTTTAATGCAGAATTCCTTATCTTTTTGACCAAGAGTAGGTGGTTTCTGAATGTGGAGACCACTTTGGATCCTCGTGGACCTCAAATACTCAATCAGTGTGATGCCATGTCAATGGAGCCTGGTTTCTTTGAAGTAGAGATGTTTCAGTTTGTGGGAAAAGTATTTTTTACGTCATGATCGGTATGGGTGTGTGCTTGGGCATCACATGGATTTTTGAAAATATATACAGCACCGGAAAAAATTGAGACCACTGCACCTTTTTCTTTCCTTTCCAAAAAAGTTGAAAAGGAAGGTTTTAAGTGAGGAACAGAAGGGTTAAAATTAAGAGACCACTGCAAATTGAACGCTTCTGTTCCTCACTCAAAATTTCCTTTTCAACTATTTTGGAAAGGAAAGAAAAAGGTGCAGTAGTCACTAAATTCTTTCTGGAACTGTATATTTTTTACAGTGTTTTATTGCTGTATTGTAAACGTATATGTGAAAATAAACAGAAATGGAAATTTTCTTTATTTTTTATAGTAAAAATAAACAGAAATGGAAAGGTGTGTGTTTGCACTACTCCTGCTTCAGTTCATCTACTCAAATTGGACATGACAATATCCTCCCATTGTAAAACCTGCTGCCTCACTCTCAGTCCTGACATCCCTCAACGACTTGCCAAGGTCGCCTTAAATAAAGACGTCATAAAATTCCTGCCGTTATCCTGTTAAATGATGCAGAAGATTTGGCTTTGAAAGAGCTTCCTCCCCTCTGAGTGCCATTCAATTAATGACTTGAAAGAAGTGGCACTTTTGAGCCAATCAAAAGATTCAGCGTGTTGTGTTGGTGACCTCTCAATGTCATTTGTCACAGTGCCTAAGACCCCATTTATACATTGTAGTAAACATGTGAACTGTATGCACCTTGATTTACATAAGAAGAAATGCATGGTCTAATGCCAGGTCTAAATGGCTATATTCTACGGATTGTAAGCAGATTGGTCTGACCACTATTTGAGATGGATGAGCTTGCATTGTGTTCCTGGTCTCAGTTTGGTGTAAATGATTAAAATGGAACTATTAAATAGTTTGGTTTAAATGATTAAAATGGAACTATTAAATATGTGCAATGTCTAAATACACTATATGACCAAAAGTATGTGGACACCCGACCATCATACCGATACGAGCTTGTTGGACAGCCCATTCCAAAACCATGGACATTATTATGGAGTTGGCGCCCTTTTGCAGCTATAACAGTCACCACTCCTCTGGGAAGGCTTTCCACCAGATTTTGGAGTGTCTCTCTGGAGTGAGAATTTTTACCCATTGAGCCAAAAGAGCATTTTTGAGGTCAGGTACGAGAAGTCCTGATGTTGAAATTGCCATTCCAATTTATTGGCACTATGCGTTTCAGGAGTTAGTGTTCTCCTGGTATCCGCCACCCCCAGATTTGTCTGTCAGACTGCCAGATAGTGAAGCGTGATTCATCACTACAGAGAACATGTTTCCACTGCTCCAGTGTCCAGTCGCAACGTGCTTTACACCACTCCAGCCAACACTTGGCAATGTGCATGTTGATGTGAGGTTTGTGTACAGCAGATCAGCCATGGAAACCACGCACGTGCACACGTAAGGCTCAACCTGTGCCGAGCACATGCCCCTTCGCTATCTAGTGCCCTGTCCAGTTGACGTTCCCATCCACCTTGTTGACGTGCATCGCGCACACCGATGGGCATGCGTCGTCTGTCTTTTTTCCGCATGTCACTCACTCTGATGGGCATGCGTCATCCTTTTTTTCCGCATGTCACTCACCACAACACATCGTCGGTCCGTGTGAGCTGACAACTCCACCCACCTTTTCAGATTCAGCACATGCCCCTCAGAAGGTCTGTGCGCAGTACTGATGGAAACCCATTTCGTGAAGCTCCCAATGCACAGTTCTTGTGCTGATGTTGCTTCCTGATGCAGTCTGAAACACTGTGGTGAGTAATGCAACAGATGATAGGTGATTTTGACGTTACGTGCTTCAGCACTACGCGGCTCTGCTCTGTGAGTTTGTGTGGTCTACCACTTTGTGGCTGGGCTGTTGTTGCTCCATTTAAATTCACTGAGCTCTTCAATACAACCCATTGTACTGCCAATATTTGTCTACGGAGAGATCTTGGCTATATGCCAGATTTTATGTACTTATGAGCAATGGGTGTCTGAAATATCTGAACTCAATAAGTAGTAGCGGTGTCCACACACTTTTGGTCATATAGTGTACATTATCGCTATTGCATCACCGCCCCAGGTTGTGTATGTTACGGGTACGGCTGTGACACCCATAAACAGCTATATATGTCCTGAAATACAGGAAAAAATTATGCGACAGAGAGACGTGGTGTTTCCTCGTTGAAATCTCTGCAGTTATCTATTTATTTGCACATTCACTTCATACCATCAGCATTGTCTTTGTTTCAGTTTTCCAGCATTTATCAATCCTGTACATCTCTTGTCTTACTAGACACATTGTTCATGCTCTAAGCACATGCTATAAAACTCCAAACACAAAAATATACACATTTTACATATGCTATTACCATACATATTCATATACACATTTACATAAACCGTACAAATATGCTTTGGCTGTTACTGCAGTGTAATATACACTGATACACAAATGCCATGAAATATGACTGACCTGCTGAAAGTATAGCCGTATTAACCGCTAAACATGTACAAACCTATACAAACCTATACAAACGTGTATAGTTAAAATACTTTCATCACATTTCCAGCACAACACAATGTGCACATTTTATAACACAGTCTATGGAGCCAGCCCGTAGGCCTATATTATTTCAGCCCAAAACAGCAGAGACGTAGCCCAAAATAACACTTACTTCAACATACTCATCACTTGTACAAACGACTGGTTTAGCTAACATGCTCATTACTTGCAAAAACGACTGGTTTAGCAAACACTTTGACATGTTCATTACTTGTAAAAACGAGTGGTTTATGTGAGGTTTTAATGCATTACAAACCTGAAATACAGGGAAAAAATTATGAGACAGAGAGACGTGGTGTTTCCTCGTTGAAATCTCCGCAGTTATAGCGGGAAAACAGTAGAGTATGCGCTCTTACTCACAGTCCCTGGGGAAAACCACAGTCTCACACTGCCACCTACTGACGGGAGGCAGTTACAGCAGACAAACAAATTCTGATTTACAAACCATATTACTCGTTTCACAGCGCAGAAAATCATCTTTAAAAAAAGGAAAAAAAACACAGATACAACCATAAATCATGTACCACCTAAAATCAAGTTCTTACAGTCATACAAATGTGATCACACTCTAGTGGGCATGACATATACTGTACGGCAGGGGTATTAAAATCTTATGCTACGAGGGCCGGAGCCTCCTGGTTTTCTGTTCTACCTCATCATTAATTGGACCCACCTAGTGTCTTAAGCCTGAATAAGTCCCTGGTTAGAGGGTTGCAATGAAAAAATGGAGTGGAACTGGCTTCAAGGGCCAGATTTGAATACCGCGTTAAATACCATGCTTATACAAAGTAGCCATAAATTCAAAGCACACACATTGTTAATCTTGAAACTACATACAACCTTGAAATGCTCTTACCATATAGTAATACCCTAACAAATTTAGAAATTTTTAGTTGAGGTTAAAACGTTTAGGAATTCCATAAATATTTTTGATGTCCCAAAGCTTTACAAAAAATCTATGCAAAATAAACAAAAATAAAATGTGCAGGTGATTACACATGTCAATTGCTCCATCATTAATCAGGCCTAAACACCAAACGTTGCAAGGCTACTGCATAAGGTTTTCGTCTACATATTTATTTTGACATTTTATTATAGCCCTAGTTTTAGCCAGAAGCCTCTTGTTTCAGTTATTTTACCACAAAATATTTAAATACGATCACTGACTTTATTGCCAGAAATGTTATAAATTTTTATACAACGTTATACATATGGCATTTAAATAATGACCTGAAAGAAGTGTTGCTTTTGAGCCAATTAAAGGGTTAATTGGCTCACTGTGTTATGACCTTAACATAATTTGTCACAGTGCCTGAGACCCCATTGATACATTGGTTAGAGAGCTTTTTTTAGATAGCACTTCTTGTTTGAATGGGAATTTCAGGAAGACTGGTAATTTCATACATTTTTCTAGTACAACTGGTAGATTTCTAAGAAAATATTAAACGCCCACATGGGCCAACTTGAAACGCAGATTTGAACCTTTTCTATACAACACAAGTGGTATGTTGATAAACTGTTACTGCCATGGGCTAAGTCACAAACGTGTTTCTGTAACCTTTGCTGTCTATTCAGAAATGCTCAGTGGGTCAGTATTCCCCTATAGTGATTGCCCAACATGTAGCCTAAAAAATATACAGTTGTGCTCATAAGTTTGCATACCCTGCCAGAAATTGTGAAATATTGGCATTGATTTTGAAAATATGATCATGCAAAATAACTGTCTTTTATTTAAGGATTGTGATAATATATAGCCATTTATTATCACATAGTTGTTTGGCTCCTTTTTAAATCATAATGATAACAGAAATCACCCAAATGGTCCTGATCAAAAGTTTACATACCCATGAATGTTTGGCCTTGTTACAGACACACAAGGTCACACACAGGTGAAAATGGCAATTTAAGGTGAAATTCCAACACCTGTGGCTTTTTAAATTGCAATTAGGGTCTGTGCATGAATAGTCAATGAGTTTGTTAGCTCTCATGTGGATGCACTGAGCAGGCTAGATACTGAGCCATGGGGAGCAGAAAAGAACTGTCAAAAGACCTGCGTAACAAGGTAATGGAACTTTATAAAGATGGAAAAGGATATAAAAAGATATCCAAAGCCTTGCAAATGCCAGTCAGTACTGTTCAATCACTTATTAAGAAGTGGA
>JACXGI010017535.1:0-14358 GCA_016801175.1 Esox masquinongy
GAGGTTCTCACCCAAGATTTGACGGTACATGGCCCCGTCCATCGTCCCTTTGATGCGGTGAAGTTGTCCTGTCCCCTTAGCAGAAAAACACCCCCAAAGCATAATGTTTCCACCTCCATGTTTGACGGTGGGGATGGTGTTCTTGGGGTCATAGGCAGCATTCCTCCTCCTCCAAACACGGCGAGTTGAGTTGATGCCAGAGAGCTTGATTTTGGTCTCATCTGACCACAAAACTTTCACCCAGTTCTCTGAATCATTCAGATGTTCATTGGCAAACTTCAGACGGGCCTGTACATGTGCTTTTCTTGAGCAGGGGGACCTTGCGGGCACTGCAGGATTTCAGTCCTTCACGGCGTATTGTGTTACCAATTGTTTTCTTGGTGACTATGGTCCCAGCTGCCTTGAGATCATTGACAAGGTCCTCCCGTGTAGTTCTGGGCTGATTCCTCAACGTTCTCATGATCATTGCAACTCCACAAGGTGAGATCTTGCATGGAGCCCCAGACCGAGGGAGACTGACAGTTCTTTTGTGTTTCTTCCATTTGCGAATAATCGCGCCAGCTGTTGTCAACTTCTCACCAAGCTGCTTGGCGAGGGTCTTGTAGCCCATTCCAGCCTTGTGTAGGTCTACAATCTTGTCCCTGACATCCTTGGACATCTTTGTTCTTGGCCGTGGTGGAGAGTTTGGAATCTGATTGATTGATTGCTTCTGTGGACAGGTGTCTTTTATACAGGTAACAAGCTGAGATTAGGAGCACTCCCTTCAAGAGTGTGCTCCTAATCTCAGCTCGTTACCTGTATAAAAGACACCTGGGAGACAGAAATCTTTCTGACAGAGGGGATCAAATACTTATTTCACTCATTAAAATGCAAATCAATTTATAACATTTTTGACATGTGTTTTTCTGGATTTTTTTGTTGTTATTCTGTCTCTCATTGTTCAAATGAACCTACCATTAAAATTACAGACTGATCATTTCTTTGTCAGTGGGCAAACGTACAAAATCAGCAGGGGATCAAATACTTTTTTCCCTCACTGTATGTTCCACACACACACTTATCACTGCGTATATCTTAATAATTGAAGTGTATATTTTTTGTTTTGCTTCCTGGCCCTGATTCTCTGCAGGGTCACTCTCTCAGTGATGGTCTGGATGACATTCAGAGGGCAGAGATGAAGGCATACATGGAGCTGGTCAACAACATGCTGCTCACTGCTGAGGTACAGAAGAACCCTAAGGGGAATATTTCAACATATTTGGAATACTGCACTAATTTTGGAAACAAAAATTATTTACCCTCCTTCCATACATTTTCGTTCCATCTCTTTTCTAGCCACATCGACACCTCCTAATTATTAACTGCTGACTATATAGCTGCACTGTACTACTCCCAAAACACTGTTCATCACTAGCTTTGAACGCTACTGCAGGATTGTCTGTTTATTAGTTATCAGACTTGTCAATAGCCGTGGTTGTGGAACGTTCCATAGGCTCAGGCGAAAAATAAACATTATGAAACTCACGGCGGCGCTGTATTTTACATTTCTCGTCAACAAAGGCATGTGTGTGATCTATGTACTCACCGTGCAGGGGATTGAATGTGTTCCTTGCTAGCGACAAAGTTCAAATCTGCAGATTTGACATGGAACATCTGGTTGAGATTTGAACAATTTGTATTTGCCGTTGTTGACGACAATTTGTTTTTGTCATGCCCGCATAGGTTTCATGGCCTTTATTTTTTGTCTGAGCCTATTGAACGTTTCTCTAGTACAGGTCTCAAAAACTGAACATCCGATAGCTATTAAGGCGACAATTCAGTACTTGTGGGTGAAGCTAGTTCATCTCTCTACATCTAGATGCTTATATTATCTAGATTGATTTGTATATCTGTTCATGTGCGCATTAACTGTAAATAATTTATAGTACTCAGGGTTTTTCCTGGCTCAGAATGCGTCTTTGGGGGGGTGACTACGCACGACAGTGTGCATGATCGGTTCCCCATACAGTAAAGGCAATAAGTTACTTTATGATAGAAATCTATGCATTTTCTTGTTATTTCTGACCATTTGATAAACAAAAATGTCTATCATGCTTGAATAAAGGAAACCCCATTAACAAAACTGGTTAAAAAAAAGATTTTTATTACAATATTATTACATTGGAAGGGGGGAGGGGAGTGAGTTTGAGGGACAGGGGTGTGGGGTTGGGAGAGGCAGTCTGTTGCAGAGGTCACATCCTGCTTCAGAGCATTTCACCCTCTTTTTATTAACTGAATAAAAGGACCTGACAAGGCTATGGTAGTCTATAGGACTGGACGATATGACCTAAATCAAAATCACGATTAATTGAACATTTGTTTTATAATGTGTTTTATAATGTGAATTTTTATTTTATAATGTGAGTTGTCATGGTATTTATTTAGTGTGCTGAAGTAAAATATTATTTATATAGCACCTTTTTAAACACATGTCACAAAGTGCATAACAAGAACGTCAGCACAGAAAAGAAAAGGAGAGTAAAAAAGCCATATGAAAACATTAGACATTATCATTTATGACACACAAAAACAACAAATAGAGAAAGAATATAGCAGCCAGTCACCACCCAGATATCCCTAATTAGATTATGGAATATTATAGCATTGGGTCTGTTAAGCTGATGTGCACTTACCAATTGCAAGGTGCAGCCTGTGTCCAAAACACTGCTGCCGTGTCCAACCATTGAGCTGTGCAGCTTTGACAACATTAGCGCCGTTGTCTGTCTTTATGGCCACGAGGCTCTCTTCCGTGAGTTCCCACGCAGAAAGCACATCTCTCAGGCCCTGTGCAATCATCTCTTGACGTGTGATCCACTGGAAAACATGCCATCTCAAGGCATCTGTTGCGCAACTTCCATTCATCGTCAATGTAGTGCAAAGTAAGGCTCAAGTATGGGTCCATCGTCCTACTTGACAAACTTCAGTTCAGCAGCTACCTTTTTACGACATGTTTTGTACGACATGTTTTGTACATGTTGGGCAGGTATGGTCGCGATGGCACGGTGTATCTTCTGTCGAGAGTTTTAACGAGGTGTTTAAACATACTGCACTCCACTGTAGTTATGGGAGCCATGCCCTTCGCATGTAAAAACAAATGGTGTCAGTTATTTATTTCCATCTTCTTAAATCCTTTTCATAGTATGTAGCATTTGGAAATGATTGTGTTATCGACACCTGCTTTGTGGAGGCACTTGTTGCTGGGTGCTTGTCAGTCTCTTTTTTTGAGCTATGTACTGTTCATATTCGATAACGTGATTGTGCTCCAAGTGTGGAAACAGATTGGTGGTATTTCCTTTGGTCGCTGAAACTGTTTTTCTGTGTTTACAATTGACTTCATTTTGTTAGGTCTCGTCTTTACTGAAGCCAAAATGTGTCCAAACGACGGACACTACATTTTTCTTTGGTACAAGTTACTCAGTTGACTCAACATTTGAGTTCTCCTCTATGTTGCTTCCATGCCGCTGACTGGACGGAGCAGAGTTACATGACTACACATGCAGTAGTATGTTTTTAAGGAGAAAGTATTAACAGGAAAAACCGAAATAACATGGGAAAATTACATCAGAGGATCTCATTAGCCTTCGGTTTATGTTCTGCTTGTTCAACAGTTGTTTGATAAATTGCTATTAAACACATTCAGAGAGGATTTCAAATGCTATTTTTTTCAATTCTTATCATTTTGGTGCTGGTGATTTTCCTTTGGCGCTCGCTAAAACCTCTTTGGGGGGGGCAGAAATTCCTCTATGCAGGAAAAACCCTGGTACTCTTACCGCTCATATTCCTTCATTTCGTATACCGAATGTTCATGTATAAATGTCAACTTCAGTCGATTTTGTGTATTCTGTCACTATATATTGTCTACAATATTAACAGTTTTACAACAAGAAAAATTAGGGGTATGTTCAAAGGTACTTAGCGAATGATGGCAATTCTGATTCATGGTTTTTCTCTCCCCTTTGCAGTTATATATCCAGTGGTGTGATGATAACACAGCTGCGGAGGTAAGACATCTACCTGGAAATTCATTTTAATTACGCTTCAGCTTTTTCTGGTGCCCCAATTTCTAATAAAGGCATCATGCCTTGAGCTTATATTTAGCAGGAGCTCACACACCGCTGGCACCTCCTTCATCAACGTCTCTCCTCTATATCACTTTTACAACTGCCATCAGTGTTAACTAGTGTGTTGAATATGCTTTTCGGGATCTTAAGTACACTAAATTTGTATGAAATGTTATTAATTGGATCACATACCACAAATTGTTGGTTTAGAACAAACGTATTTATAATGTTTTAGAAACCTTCTCTCTGCAGTTAACATTCAGCTGTCTTCACAACCATTTTTTTAAATGTACATATTAACCCTGAAATCCTACTATTTAGGGTAGCTTGTCACTTGTTAATTGCTGAATACTGTCCATCACAAAGTTTTGATTCAAGACGTTGTCTCAGTACTCGCTATTTTTGACATTACTGTTAAGGTGCATTGATCCTTACAAACAGTAGGGTGTCATTACTTTGATTTTATCTCAATTTATTTTATTTGTCTCTTAATAAGAGTAATATACTTAAAACCCAACTATATTGACTAGCATACTGCTATATGAAAAAAGTGCATTGATTCAGTACATACAGTAAGTTATGGAAATAATTGGACACTGACACAAGTTTTGTTATTTTGGCTGTTTACCAAAATATATTCAAGTTACAGTTAAATAATGAATATGGGCTTAAAGTGCAGTCTCAGCTTTAATTTGTGGGTATTCACATCCAAATGGGAGGAAGTGTTTAGGAATTACAGCTCTTTAATATGTAGCCCCCTCTTTTTCAAGGGTCCAAAAGTAATGGGACAATTGACTCAAAAGCTGTTTCATGGACAGGTGTGGGCTATTCCTTCGTTATTTCTTCATCAATTAAGCATGTCAAAGGTCTGGAGTTGATTCCAGGTGTGTCATTCGCGTTTGGAAGCTGGTGCTGTGAATCCACAACATGCGGTCAAAGGAGCTCTCAATGCAAGTGAAAAAGGCCATCTTTAGGCTGCAAAAAAAATCCATCAGAGATAGCAGGAACTTTAGGAGTGGCCAAATCAACAGTTTGGTATATAGTGAGAAAAAAAGAACGCACTGGTGAGCTCTGCAACACAAAAAGGCCTGGATGTCCACGGATGACAACAGTGGTGGAAAGAAAAACCCCTTCACAACATCCAGCCAAGTGAAGAACACTCTCCAGTCATATCATTATCCAAGTCTACCACAAGAGCAAATACAGAGGGTTCACCACAAGGTGCAAACCATTCATAAACCTCAAGAATAGAAGTGACAGATTAGATTTTGCCAAAAAAACATCTAAAAAAGCCAGCCCAATTCTGGAACAGCATTCTTTGGACAGATGAAACTAAGGGAAAGAAAAAAATATGGAGATTGCTTGGAACGGCTCATGATTCGAAGCATACCACATCATCTGTAAAACACAGTGGAGGCAGAGGGATGGAATGGGCATGCATGGCTTCCAATGGCACTGGGTCACTACTGTTTATTTATGATGTAACAGAAGACACGAAGCAGCCGGATTAATTCTAAGTGTGTAGGGATATATTGTGTGCTCAAATTCAGCGAAGTTGATTGGACGGCGCTTTACTTTACAGATGAACAATGACCCAAAACATACTGCGAAAGCAACCCAGGAGTTTTTAAAGGCAAAGAAGTGGAATATTCTGCAATGGCCGAGTCAGTCACCTGATCTCAACCCGATCGAGCATGCATTTCAATTGCTGAAGACAAAACTTAAAGCAGAAAGTCCCATGAACAAACAACAACTGAAGACAGCTGCAGTAAAAGCATCACAAAGTAGGAAACCCAGAGTTTGGTGATGTCCATGCATTCCAGACTTCAAGCAGTCATTGCCTGCAGAGGATTCTCAACAAAGTATTAAAAGTGAACATTTTATTTATGCTTGTGTTAATTTGTCCAATTACATTTAAGCCCCTGAAATAAGGGGACTGTGGTTGCAATTCCTAAACGGTTCATACGATATTTTTGTTTAACCCCTTGAATTAAAGCTGAAAGTCTGCACTTCAATTTCATCTCGGTTGTTTCATTTCAAATCCATTGTGGTGGCGTACAGAGCCAAAATTATGAAAATTGTGTCAGTGTCCAAATATTTCCGGACGTAACTGTTCTTGACCTAGGTTAAATTACTGTTGTACTCAAACAACTTTGATTATTTGGAAAGTTTTTCGCCCTGTAACCATGTTTATAATTAACTTTTTACCTCTCCTTTTCTAAATCTCTTCTTGGGCCTCCCCAGACAGTCACATTTTAATTTTAGCCCTAAACTGGCCAACCTGATTCAATTCAGAGTTTTAATTATTTGTTGTCTAATTGAATCAGCCATTTTTTATTTCAAACCAACATTTGTCTAGGAAGGACCTAGATGTGTTTTTTTATCCTGGGTTAGGCAATGGCAGCTTGTGCTAGTGTAAAAATGGTTGGCTGGTAAGCCCTCACCCGTCTGAGCAGTTGGCTGAGAATGCCCTCACCCGCTATTCGCTGAAGCTGTTTCGGAAGGTTCTGGTCCTCTGCAGGGCATCCGGTAAGAACGACACGGATGGTTTACTGTATAATACTTTTATTCCCCTGCTTCTTGACCACCACACATTGAGCACACTCACACTCTATCACTCTTCACCGCAACTGAACTGGTTGTGGACTTGTTTGTAAAGCTGAACTGCTTGTGTGTTCCTACACTTGAAAACAATTCCCCATCTCTTCTCGTTGCGGCGTCCAATCTTCACCATATATGGCCCAAAACAATCCACGCCAGTAGAACAGAAGGCGGGTTTGTGTAGCCGGAGCCTAGCCAAGGGGAGGTCAGCCATCTTGGGGATCTCTGGGGACCCCCGCCATTTCTGACAGGCTGTACACCTCCGTTGGTAGTGCCGAACGGCCGCCCTACCACGAATGACCCAGTACTTCTTTCCTTATTTCAGCAAACACTTGTTCTGGCCCTGCATGGAGCATTCTCTCATCACAGTCTTTAATTATGAGCTTTGTGATTGAGTGCTGGAAATCAAGCACAATGGGGTGCACTGTGTCGTCTTCTAGGCCTACGCTTCATCGGAGATGACCTCCCACTCGGATTTACTTGGTTAGTCTGATCTAGCTCTGGGTCAAGAGTGAGCAGGCGACTACTGGAGGGCACAGGTTTGTTCGCTGTCAGATGCGTAACCTCTGTGATGAAGCAGTCCTGTTGAATTCAGTGGAGAAGGCACAGTTCCGCTTCCTGGTACTTACTGGCTGAAGGGCTCCGTGTGTTATCACTCTTCAGTGCCTGAGCGGTTACCTCCAGGAGTTCTGATAAGTTCTGAAACAGGCTAACGTCGGGCGGGACTGGATCAGGCCCGTGCGTGATGAGGCCACAAAATGCAGACTTATTTAATTCATCCTCCTCCACAGAAGCGAGATGTGGCCTCTCTGGCCAATGCTCTGGGGTTTGTCGCAGAAATGGTGGACCCCGGTTTCAGCGGCTCTCCGATCCCAGTTCCAATAGGGTTTTCCCACGGGTGATGTCATCAGTTGGGTTATTCGCAGAGTCCACATAGCGCCATACCTCGCTGTCAGTAAGGTCCTGTATTTCTGCCATGCGTATACCGACGAAGACCTTGAATCGGCAGGATTCTGACTGGAGCCAGGTCAGCACAGTCGTGGAGTCTGTCCACAGGGTGACGTTCCGTATGGGAAGTGTCAGCTCCGTCCGAAGAACCTTGGATAGCTGGGCCCTGGTCAGGGCTGCGCACAACTCCAGGCGAGGGATCGATTGCTGCTTTTTTGGGGCCACTTTTGACCTGGCAGTGAGGAAGGCCATCTCTACGTTGCCTTGGGGTTCCTCAGTCCTGAGATAGGCCACTGAGCCTTATGCACGCTCTGATGCGTCACAAAACACATGGATGTCCCTGAAGGACGTCAGGGAGTCCATCTCAGAACTGGTGTAGCATCTGGGCAGAGCTATGTGTTTTAGATCTGGGAGTTCTCTTTCCCACTCCTTCCACAGACAGAGTAGATCTTCCAGCAGTTGGATGTCATCCCAGTCCCTCTTCTTGTTCCATAAGCGCTAAACCAGCATTTTGGCCCTGCTCGTGTAGGGCACAATGTAACCCAGGGGATCGTATTGACTAGCCAGAATCTTGTAGATAATGCGCATGGTCACTGCTGGATAGTCTAGCTGGCGGAACTTGTATGACAAGGTGTCAGGTTGGCAGTGCCAGCATAGCCCAAGGGCTGACTCCTGAGGGTCGTCTTGCCCTTGTGTAATCCAGAGTTCAGCGTTATTGGACCTGGCTTCGGGGGGAAGGTGTCTGAGCAGCGATGGAACATTACTCGTCCATTGCCTCAGGTCGAAGCCTCCAGTGGCTAATACTGCCGTAGCTTGTCCAACAGCATCTTGGCAGTGTCCTTATCACTTAGGCTCTGTAAGCAGTTGTCCACATAGAAGGCTTTCTCAACTGACTCTCGAATGTCTTCTCCAGGCTGGCTGTTGTCAAGGACGTGCTTTTGGACAGCAAACGTGGCACAGCATGGGCTTGATGTGGTGCCGAAAGGGAGGACTTGCCACTCATAAATGCTGGGTGGTTCTTCCCTTTCCAGATTTCTCCAGAGGAACCTCGTCATTGGCCGATCTTCTGGGAGGAGCCTGACTTGGTGGAACATCCCCCGGATGTCCCCGCTGATTGCAACGGTGTGCTCTCTGAATCGAAGGAGTACGGCGAGGAGCGAGGGGCCCAACACGGGTCCTGGAAGCAGCAGTCGGTTTATGTTGGCGCCTTTGTATTCGAATGAGCAATTGAATACTATGCGGTTCTTGCCATTATGTTGTGTCATGTGGTGTGGGATGAACCAGCTGTTCGCGGTTTCCTCTTCTGCCCCTGGGGCTAGTTTGGCAACATAGCCTGCTTGCTCTAATTTCTCTATCTGCTTTATAGGCAGTAGCCTGTTCAGGTGATTTCCCCAGACGTCTCTCTGTGGCTTTGAGCAGAGGGAGCACATCCTCCTTTGGGGCTCGCAGCAGGGGCAAATTCTTGACCCACAAGAGAGGGGTTGCGTAGTGTTGTACCCCATCTACTGCTACTCTCACTGTCTTAGCTTCCAGCAGGTCAATAGCCTCCTTGTCTTGACGAGATCTGGTGCTGAGCTTCTCGCTCCGCCATGGCAACACATCCATTTGCCACAGTTTCTCTACTTGGCTGTAAAGGTCATTGGGCTGTGGGTGAGTGGAAGTGAAAAAGCACTGCTGCTCGGTATGGCAGCTGGGCCTCCAGGAGGGCCAAGTCGGACTGGTTCCACTGGTGTTATCAAATGAGGGTAGTCAGATCCAATGAGAAGCACTGGTTGAACCTCGATGAGATGTTGTAAGGGCAGTCCCTTTAGATGGCGATATTTCTTCTGGAAGGAAGTGACTGACTGGGCCTGCACTGACAAACCTAACTGTTGAGCCATTAATGCACCTTGGATCCGGAACAACTTCCAAGGCTGTGAGGCCAGGGAAACTGCAAAGGAGGCTGATTCCCCTTGGAGGACATGGAGCTCTTGTCTCACTGTTCTCAGAGTCAAGTCTTCAGTCTGACCGGTGAGACACAGTTGGCGAGCTGCTGACTGTAGGAGTATGGTGCGTTCTGATCCGTCATCTAGGATTGCATATGTCTCCATACTCCTGTTACCGTGCCTCAACAGAACCTTGCTGATTTTCAGGAGCACCTTTCGGTCTCCTGGTGGGCAGTCTATGAATAGGACCTCGGTGGCGGTGTTCAACAGGCAGGAAGTTGGGGGAGGGACTGCAGCACCAGTGGTCTCTGCTTTCTCTGTGCTGGGGATCCGCTCGTTGACCTCGTGGAGAACCAGGAGGTGTCGTTGAGTGCAGGTCTTGAAGCGGAGTTTGAGGTTGCACTCGGCTGCATGGTGATCCCTGATCCAGCTCCCCTTCTGCTCTTTGGTGAGCCACTGGAAGTTGGTGCAGAGGTTAAGGGAGTGGCTGGTGTTGTCACAGTAGGCACAGTACATCATAACTTTCTCCTTAGTGGCTTTGACCTTGGAAGACATCTTCTTAGTGCTAAAGAGGATGGTTGCTGTCCTACTCTTTGACCTGGTCTCCTTGCGTGGTTCTTTGCCCTTCGCTACGGTCTCTCTTCTCGAGCTGCTGAAGAACCTGGTATTATCTTCCTGCACTAGGATTTCATACTCCAGCCAGTCCGCCAAGTCAAGGAGGGTGGGGATCTTGATCTTGTGAGGATGGATAAACCGCCGGAAGCTGGCCTTAAAGTCGTGTGGCAGTTTACCCATCAGTCTGGGGACATGGGATCCACAGTCCAACTCCACTTCTCCCATTTGACCAAGCTGCTGTAGTAGTCAGCGATGAGCAAGGCTTCTTCCAGTTTCAGATGGTCCATAAGTATCTGGAACTTGAACCGCTCTGTAGCATCCGCTGGAAGGAGGTTGTCCAGTGACATCTTCAACCGCGAGAACTCTCTTGGGTTCGGATGCACGAGGTCTGGGAGTGTGGCTTTCGGCCCCCTGTAGGTCCTCTCTTGAACTCTTAGTCTGGCTGGACTCTGTGGCATGTGTCTGGAGTAGCACCTGTTAGGTGAGGAACAGTATTGCCTCTCTGTGTAGTGATAGTCACTGCGCCCTAGCCGGGGGGGGGTGGACCGCCGTCGACCTGGGGAGTTACTCGACTGCCTTGCTGGGTAGTCACCCACTCGATGATGTCATGGTGGAGTTGTTGGTTGACAGACACTAGGGTTATGTACAACACCAGAAGCATAGTAGCTATCCTGTTGCTCCATTGGGGGTGGTAAGTCCTCTCCATCGGTGACCCTGGAGTAGTGTCGTTCAGTGGGATAGGTTAGGTGCCTGTGAGGGTCGTGAGGTTCCGGTGGACGCGTGGAAGTTCCCAACCGATAGCCCAGGTGGTCTCCTTTACTCGGACGAGGGTCTTGCTGTTCGATCGGATGTGGGATTTTTTGTCTAGGGTCTCCCTGATCGCGCCATTGGTATGGTGCCATTCGGGGATCAACACCAAGCTGACTACTGCTGTCCTCAAGGAGAGGAGTGGGTAGCCCCCCCTGTCTCTCCACATCCTTGTCTTCTTTCTCAACATCCTCAAACCCACCAGTCGATTAACATTGAGGGTAGAGGTTGGCGCTCTACACGTTGACACGCCATCTGGAGCTCTCTAACATGGCGGCAAAGGGTGGCTATGTCTGAAGCGTCCTGACGTTCCTGATCGTAAGCCCTACGGTGTTGCTCTGCATTCTGCCGCCTAAGCCCCTGCACTGCTGCCATCAGTTCTTCCTGTTGGCGGCACAACTCTGCATTCTCCCTTGTCCTCTCCGTATCAGGATCCCGATGATCCTTTGCGTTCAATGACCGGCTTGACCATGAGCTATGTGGTGATGAATGCTCCTGGTCCTCAGCTCCCCGCTTGTCCCCGCTGTCCGCCGTGTATGCCGTGTTATCTTCAGTGTGGTGGCTTGGTGTGTGTGGTGGCAACCTCTGCCTCATGTACCTCGGCTCTGTGAGGTCATAATCTGCAAGGTATGCAGGGAGTGTCCTCTGCCTCCTGGGCCGCAGAGGGTCATAAGCTGTTGGCAAAGCCATCCTACCTGCAGCTGATCAGAGATCCGGCTCAAAAGAACATGTAAAAACGGTTGGCTGAGAATGCCCTCACCCGCTATTCGCTGAAGCTGTTTCGGAAAGGTTCTGGTCCTCTACAGGGCATCCGGCTCGAAGGACCACACAAGCAGTTCAGCTTTACAGTTCAGTTGTGGTGAAGAGGGATAGAGTGTGAGTGTGCTCAATGTGTGGTGGTCAAGAAGCGGAGGAATAAAAGTATTATACAGTAAACCATCCGTCTCGTTCTTACTGGACGCCCTATAGAGGACCAGAACCTTCCGAAACAGCTTCAGCGAATAGCAGGTGAGGGCATTCTCAGCCAACCGCTCAGACAGGTGAGGGCTTACCAGCCAACCATTTTTACAGCTAGAGCTGGCTGTTTTCTGTCCCCAGACAAAAGGTGATGTGTGGAGATTTTTAGGAATTGAAAAATACATCACAAATAATACAACAGGCAACATATAGGCATACCTCAAACTATAGAGCAAGGTTTGGCAAAAGATGGCCCGCGGGACAAAACTGGCCCGCCAGCAATAATATCTGGCCCGCGGCATGATTATTTTGACAGCGACTGATGCTGAAATAGAGCTCAGTCATGACAGCAACATTAACTCACATAAACACTTCCTCTTTAGTGATTTTGCCTACAAAATAAAAGTGCAAGAAAGTTTTTTGCAACAATGCTTTATTTGGAGTTGAATTGAGAGTATTTACTTTGAAAAGTTCTGAAGTGCATTCAATTGTGGCTTGCTTGACACATCTCTAAAATACTCTTTACAAACAGCGACAACTTCAGTGCAAATAAGACACACTGGCTTTGCATTCACGAAACTAGGTAGGATGAAGGCATAGTTGTCTTTCCATTCATCTTTGAATGCCCTATTTTCGCTGTCAACTTTCCTCTTTAGACTCTTTGATAGTGTCATTTTATGTGCACAGCTAGCTTAAATGTTTAGCTCTGCACACAACGTAATAGCGTAGCCTACCTCCAGCACGCAAACAATTAAAAAATGCTATGTAGTACGTGAGGGTGCAAATGAATAATTCTTAGAGTAAAATTAGACTATGTCAAATAATTATTTCAATAAGTTAGGCTCTGATGTGTAACAAAGAAGCAAATTAAAATAATACACATTTATTATTCACAATATGGAAAGAGGAAATAAAACATAGGTTGTTAAAAGCATGACTTAAACAGGCCATTAATGGGCTTTTTCAAGTCCTCTTATTTCTTGAGTTATTTTTATCAATTACGCATTTCCCTCATATGTGTGTCTTAGAAAGGCGGTCTGTGTTGCAAGTTGGTGAATGAAGACACTTGCCAGGTTAGGCCTACGTGTCAGTAGTACTGAATTTATCCAGCACAAAACCCGGACACCGTCACACAACTGTGGTTTTTTGTTTCTGATTGTCCTACAGGATTTAACCACAAGGTAACCACAGCTGACTAAGCAGTTACAAAAGACACTGTAACAGTCTGTAACAGGCAATTCTAGTTGCATTTTTTATCAATTAATTTCTTCAATTATCCTTTGACTATGTTCTAACCCACCATCTAGTGGTGGGACAGAACATAAAAAATCAGCCCGATGCCAAACTTCCTTGCCGACCTCTGCTATAGAGGATATAAACAGAAAAAACAAGACTTGTTTCCATTGTGGTCCTCATTAGAGGCATGGGTACACTCAGATATACTCCTAAAGTATTTCAGATGTCTATTTCAATTATACTAAAATGTTATTTGCTATTATGTATTATAAGTCGTTTTTTAATTGTCTTTGGTGCTGACAATTAACCACAACAATTATGAACAGTAAGTGACAGCTGAAAACATACCACACATTAACGGTCAATTTGCAGGGGTCCCCTACCTTTTCAGGTCTGAGAGCTACTTTTTTGCTTTCCATTAAACATTATTTCCCTTGCAATTCTTCCCTGGCTTATTTTACAAGAGCAGGTTCTCCATTATGTATTCTGTCAGTACAACTGGGTATATAAACTTCTCTAAATGTGGCCCTATGAAATAAAAATTTCCCAAATTCAGATCTATTTATTTTTCTTGGCTTAGGTTTCTTTTTTATGATTTTTATCTGCTGACATTACAAATACTCATAGAGAAAAAACATAACTGCAGTCTATTTCAATGATTAAATCACATCAGAATAAAAAAAATGTAGGGCTGGAAATGTATTTGTTTAGTGTTATTGTTTTTTAACAGTGAATCTATCTCTTACCTTGCGCTAAACACGTGGAAATGTGTGGCCTTTGGTGAATGCAGCCTACTGCTGCTGCTGTTTTAAACAAAAACAACCAAATTATGTCCTAGCTCTGTTTATGTATGTGAAATACAGTGGATATAAAAAGTCTACACACCCCTGTTAAAATGTCAGGTTATTGTGATGTAAAAGAGTGAGACAGATAAATCATGTCAGAACTTTTTCCACCTTTAATGTGACCTATAACTGTCACGTCCCCGCCTCCGCGAGCGCGCAGCAGAGGGCGCCCGCGCCCTTGAGTCTCAGTGCACACCAAAGCACACACCTGTCACCAATCACCAAATCACACACCTGTCCCCAGTCACCTCATCAGCACGCAGATTTATACAACTCCCTGCCACTTCTCCCCTGCCAGATCAATGGTTCATGTTTACATGCCAC
>JACXGI010017536.1:0-14356 GCA_016801175.1 Esox masquinongy
ACCCCTCTGAGCCTGGGTCCTCTCTAGGTTTCTTCCTAAATTTCGGCCTTCTTAGGGAGTTTTTCCTAGCCACTGAAATTCAACACTACTGTTGTTTGCTCCTTGGGGTTTTAAGGCCGGGTGTTTTGTAAAAGCACTTTGTGACAACTGCTGATGTAAAAAGGGCTTTATAAATAAATTTGATTGATTGATTGATATGACTGTGCCACGTTTAAAGTCACTGAGCTCTTCAGTACAACTCATTGTACTGCCAATGTTTGTCTATGGGGATTTCATGGCTATGTGCTGGATTTTATGCACCCATGAGCAATGGGTGTGGCTGAAACACCTGAACTCAATAATTAGTAGGGATGTCCATATACTTTTGGCCAAATTGTGTCAGTATGCAGCGGCCTGGGCCCCAGCAATGCAGTCCTACCCAATTATATGCAAGAGCAGACCCGAAAAGAGTTTTGTTTGTGGGAGCCATTTTGTGTCCACTGCAAACAGCAGATACGCATCTGCCCATTAAATGTGGTCCTGGGAGACAGTGACCTCTGTTTGTATGAGAGAGCTGCAGTATTGGCCAGAATGGCTGATTGTTCCAAACTGAATAACCCATTGGAGTAAGTGCTCTGGCTAAGTAAAGAGGGACGAGGTCAACCACAAGTGTGTGGTGTCACAGAACAACTATGCAAATAGTCTTACAACAAAAAAGAAACACTAGGCAAGCATCGTTCAGCCTGGCCGTGGGGAGAAGTGACTGTGGTGAGCCAGAGATGAGGTTGAAGAGCAGCTATTCATTTACTTAAATTGTATTTACAAGCTATATTACTTCAGGCTTGTTTTACTGCTATAGGTGGTTTCAGAAAGCCAGTGGTGGACAGGGGCGGCTCATTCATTTTCAGTGGAGCCTTGGCGGTGAGTGCAATTCTACCAAGGCGGTGATGTTGGCAGTGCCCCTGAATCCCGCCTGTCAAGTACGGATAATAGACCAAAAAAGTATCGGTGACCGAAAACATGGACAGTGCACTCAATATATGAATGCACTTCGTTCTACAACACCATGATAAAGCAGAACCGAATTTAATAGCTTAGCAGCATAGTATATAAAAAGATCACTTCAATAACATTGTTTAACAAACAAGCCAGCCTGCTAACCCTGTTGCCCCAATGCTAACTAGCAAACATCGATAGCCTTTGCATTAGTGGAGTGATTTTTTTTATTGATGCTGGGGATTTTATTGATGCTGGGGATTTTATTGATGTTGGGGATTGTTTTATATCTATAATCACCCTAGAAGAAAGGCAGTGCTGTTTTATTTAGTCTAGTTTTAGTCAATTTGACTAAAATATCTTTCAGTTAGTCACACTTATATCATTTGAGTAATGATTTGTGTCTAGTTATTGTGAAAATGACAAAAACAGTGAGCCATTATAGTCAACAAAATGCCCTTATGTTTTAGTCACATTTTAGTCCAATCACAGTTATTGCCTCATTAACCTTTAGCATCCCAAACATATCACCATATCAAATGAGGCCAATGGAACATATCAATGTTTCGCTTACAATGTTGATATGGCCTACTATTAGGCCTATTTACAAAATTTTTAAGTGCAGCGTTGTGCACAGTATGGAAGCGTGATTTCCAAAATGTAATTAGCCAGTGGAAAATGCGTATTGCACAGGTGTTATTGTTCAAGCAGTTTAACTGACATGGATGGAAATATCAGTATGAAATGTAAAAACAAGGGCAGAACAGAAGATTCAATAAATTGTTTTGAAAGTTAACAAATTAACAGCCTGTGCGTATATTGGGATGATGTGCTTTCAGATGTCTTTTGATTACATCTGAAAGCGCATCATGAAAAAAACACTTAGAACCTCTCTTTCCAAAATCCTCCTATCCAACTATGGTAGTTATTTTTGACTATTGTCACAAAAATAATTTTGTCTAGTCTCGTTTTGGTCAAAATATTTTTTGTTTCGTTTTTGTTTTTCTGTTTCTACTTAGTCATTAATTGTCTCGTCAACTGCCACTGAAAAATAGGTATTTATTAAATGATTATTTTCGTCACTATTTTTGTTGACAAAATTAACACTGATGTCGTGTTGGGAAGGCTGGTTGCTGGTGAAGATGTGTTACTGCTAGCTGCTGGCGGCGGCAGTGTTTCGTCTGTGGACGTCTCTGGCTTGTCTAAACAAGGATGGAATCCTTATTCCATCCTTATTTTTTTTTTTAAAAAGGCCTTTCTTATTTTTTGCTACACAGGGCGGGGCCCTTGGGGTGTAGGGGCCCACCCACCTTGTGGTGGCTGCAGGGTTTTCCCAGCCACCAGTGACTGTGACATAAGCTTTATGAATATTAGTGTTGACCCTGTGAGTAAAATAGAATGTACATGTAAAGAATTAATTCAAGACAGTTCATAGTCCCGATTGGTCAATAGGCTCATTCAAAGCTTTAAATAGTGTAATTTAACACGTTCATTTTGAGATGCAAAAACCCAAACTCCATTCCATACTAGCAGACTTAAACTCTGCCTTTCAAAGGCTTGTATACTTCAGCCAATGAGGCTGTATTTTCCTTTTGGCTTCTTTGCTTGGTTTACTGTATGTAGCACTAGCAACCGATGCTTATAGCCAGCTTATCCTCAGCTAATCTTTCTTGTCCCTGGCCAGATTTGATACCCGGTCTAGTGGGTGGAAGAATGCATCTCAAACCACTACGCAATTTAACAATGGGTAGTCAGTCAGTCATTCAGTCACAAACATTTACTCTTCTTGGCCGGCTCAGCTTAAGCAATCTGGCAAAAATAAATAAATTGAACAATATTTGACTTGGTGGATCGGATTCTGACACCTCGTTTTCAGCTAGTCCACATTGAAGACATTTACCTAAACCTATGTCAAGATTAAGTTGATGACATTCAAACTAAAAAGCCCAATAGAACTCTAAAGGATCAACGTGACAAGCTATGAATCAATGTAAAACGTTGTTATAGGATGACACTGCCACTACTCAAATGCGATAAAAAGAGGGTAAACATAATTAAACCGTTTTTGTGAGCATAAGGAAATTGTGCACAGTATGGAAGCGTGATTTCCAAAATGTAATTAGCCAGTGGAAAATGCGTATTGCACAGGTGTTATTGTTCGAGCAGTTTAACTGACATGGATGGAAATGTCAGTTTGAAATGTAAAAACAAGGGGAGAACAGAAGATTCAAAAATGTTTTGATAGTTAACAAATTAGGGTATGCCCACGTTTCCAGGCACCACACCACTGTCTTTGCCTGTACGTATATTGGGATGATGCGCTTTCAGATGTCTTTTGATTACATCTGAAAGCGCATCATGAAAAAAACACTTAGAACCTCTCTTTCCAACATCCTCCACTAGTCCACATTGAAGACATTTACCTAAACCTATGTCAAGATTAAGTTGATGACATTCAAATTAAAAAGCCCAATAGAACTCTAAAGGATCAACGTGACAAGCTATGAATCAATGTAAAACGTTGTTATAGGATGACACTGCCAAACCTCAAATGCGATAAAAAGAGGGTAAACATAATTTAACTGTTTTTGTGAGCATAAGGAAATTCTGATGGAGTCGGTCTGCCTGTCAGACTATGTTGAATATAACCTGTCGGGCAATATGTATAACCTGTGAAAATGTTAAGCAAAGGCTGGTACACCACCAAAGTAATTTAGAAGTATATCATAATTTTACTGCTAGGAATGTTTGGATTCATTTGAATTTCTTCAACCTAAGCAATAAGGCAAGAGGGGTGTGGTATATGTCTTATACACCATTGCTAAGTGCTGTTCCTAGGCACGACACAATGCAGAATCCCTGGATACAGCCCTTAACGGTTATAAATTTACCATATATAATTACAACCAATTCCTCTATTACAACACATTACGGAGTTGGTTGTTCGATACGTCTCGGAAAAAGTAGCGTAAAACAAATAAGCCCTAACCACCCGGTTTTTCTCCCAGAGTGTAGAACCAGCTTGTGATATGATACTGGCATAAAATGTCAGGACTGCGCCGTGATTGTTACATTATAAAACAATAACTTCTTATGAATCCAGCTTCGATGATAGGAAAAAAACTGTCAGAAATTCCCAGAATGTGACCCATAACTCAAGCTTTCATTGGTTGAGAAAAAAAGTTCAGAATCAATATAAGAAACCTTTATTTAGTGCCAAATTAACTGAATTTTGAGGAAATGTCCTCAAATCAAAGATATAAACGTACATTCAATACCTTAAATCCCATAACCTAATATTCTTACCTGCGTATCGGTGAGATTCTGTCTATATGAAGCGACTTTAAACAGAGATTTTATCCAAGGTAAAATGTAGGCATTTTCATACAGACGCTCGTCCGGTAACTGCAATTCCTCATACTTTGTTTAATATGACCAAACAACAACCAAAATTTTACCAACAAAGCATATGCTTCCCCGGAAAGTGAAGAGCCGTTTCAAAAAGATTTCTAATATTTCTTCTCACTCAACGAGTCTAGTGTGTTCAATCCACCCGCAAACAAACTTTCTTCACAGCATTCTTTTCTATCCCCCCTTTCAGTTAATGGCCAGCCCCTTCCCGTGTCAGTTTACAATGCACCAGTCACAGTCTGTCACAACGTCTCGCATGGAAACGCTATACAAATCGATGTAACATACTGATACTCCGTTTAAAATCGGGTAAATCCGTTCTTTTCGAGATGGGAAAAAACAGATGTCAATCGCAATCATGGCATATATTAATGACGCTGTAAAAGAGAGTACTATGTCCATCATCTGAAATATATATATACAGAATATAAAAATGATATAAATTGCCATTCGCTGTGTACCTGTGTCTCTAAGCTTCGATGACCGTAACTACTAGAGTATAACAATATCGAACTTAAACAGACACCCACTAAAACCCCACCCCGACAAGTGAATCAAATGTGCATTTTTTTCAATCAGTGGAGTCGTGGGGGTATACGCCGTATACCTACTTTTTCGTAGACATTGCGTATAGGCTACTTGTTTCCAGGAGGCAGTGCATATATACTCGCGTTTTAATCACCACTGATAAGTATCAAAGTAGTTCAGTGGAGCTGTACACCGTAAGAATGAATAAGCTTCATATCAGATTGTTTACTTAACATTTTTGATAAACGATTCACATTAAATCGCAGCTGATCGCACTGAGGCAGGGATATGCGCGGACGCTCCGAAATACAATTAACTGGTAATGTTAATTGTATGTCCGGGTTTCATGGACATATACGGAAATATCCGTTAGAAAGAGAACTGAAGACGCAAAACCATCATTACGATAATGCCCTGGTCGCTAGACAATCAAATAAAGTTATTTTTAAAACCAATAGAACGGGAGAGAGGATATAAGGAAGGGTTGATAACAATTTTTATGCTCAGATATAGCTCGACTACTTTGAAACAAAGTAAAACTTCTAGTTGATAGGGGCTGTATCATGCTGTATCATAATTATATTAATCAATCCAGTGACCAACTCCATTTAATGCGAAAGGGAACAGAAATTGGACGTTAGTCAGTTAGCAAGGTCCAACCAGGATTTGTCTTTTGCATTTGTCTAGACCCTAGCCACTGGGAGCATTTAGGTTTAAACGCCCTGCAAGGCCAGAACATGTTTTTGTCTTTGTCAGCTCAGGGATTCAGTCTATCACCTTTCCTTATTGGTATGATTCTCTAAACACAGCCTATGCTACAGAAACAATACTAACCCTAACAACATTGATAGATATCTGCACATTTGAATTAAAGGATGTCACACATTTTTTTGCTATTTCCAGGGCTCAAAAGTGGTTTACTGATGTGGTTTACACACAGTTCAGAACTTAGAACATCTAATCTGATTGTTTTATAAAACAAGTTTGACTAATGTGAACAACACATTTTATTTTATACCAGAAGCCTTAACAATCGTGGAGTGATGTGGTGGAATAATACCCACTTCTCTGCACACCACCACACCACTGTGTCTAATCAAAAGAATGTAATCAACATTGATCCTCTGAATTTAAAAAAAATCAGAAAATAATATAGTTCTAGTCTATTTTCTCTCTACCTGGCATACACATTCCACAACACACCCATCTCATTTAGAACAGATGGAGTTGTCTTGAGGCCAAAATGGACATCCCCTATTTACTATTAAGTTGCAGATCCTGAAAAGCTCAAATTTGTCCTCTAAAAACATGGATTCTTATCCCCTACAACAAAGAAATCTGTCAAACCAAAGATAAGCTTGAAACATCACAGAGAAAAGAGACCAATTTTTTTCTGGTCAAGCAACTTGCGTTGTGAAATAATCAAAAGGTCCACGCTGTATTTGTCTATAATATATTCAGTAGCCTAAACGAAACAAACCATTTCCATTGTATTATCTTAGGCGACTACGCACAAGTTGTGTGTAGACCAAAAACAGGACCCACAGGTTATTGTAGGTGCCTGAACACCCTTGTCCGGCGATAAAGAGACTTAGGACTTATGTCTCCTCCGCTGCCGTCATCCCTCAAGCCCAAACTACACAAGGTCTCTGTGCCTCACATAGTTTCATGGCCTGAGGCATGTGTGTCAGCAAATCAACCAAAGCCCCATGAGGACAAGCAGGCGCAATCTTACTCAGTCTTCACACACCCTCTCCTTCAATCTCTCACTTTCTCTCACAGACACATCAGCTGTCTTGGCTCGTTTGCACTCCTAGCAGCTGCTCAACTCACAATATTGGTCCCCAGACAGGAAGTCAACTCCAATCGGGGAAGGAAGTAGGAATGGAAAGAGTAGTGGGGTCAGAACATCTGGACAAAGCTGACCACACTGTTGCTGGGACTGTAGTGTGTTTGGATGATGTGAGTGTCTCTCAGACTTTGATAAAGTGACACAAAAGGCTCTAGGGCTAGTTACATAGTAAGACTTCATACCACTGAGATAGCTTACAAATTTCCAAAAAATGAAAACCCACAGTAACTCAAAGGTGTCTAAATATAGAGGTGCAGCCAACTCCAAATAATTTCTGTCATTCTGTTCACTCTGAGATCATCTCAACCAAGTTTCCAGCTAAAAGGACAAAGGCCATTTCCATGCAGCAGGAAAAGTGTGTGTATTTAAACAAGTCAGGGTTCCCCTGTTAGGAATGTAGCCATTTCAGTCACCATGGAGAAGACTGGGGTTCTAACTGCTGCAGGACAAAGCCTAATGCACCAAACGATCATTTTATAGCCCTTACTTTAAAGCAGGTCTTGAATAAATCAAGCCAGTCTAGACCCTAGCCACAGCTGAAAGTCTTTCAAGTTAAACCAAACATAGTAGATAGCTACAGCTGGCTAGGAACAGATAGGGGGACAAAAGGTCTAATGAAAAGAGCAGCATGATAATCGTTTGTCCATGATTTGCATATATAGAGAATAGTTCAAAGCTCACTCTTCAAAAAGAATCCAGAGAAACCTGAAATACAAACAGCAAATAACACAGAAACACATTCATTGTAAAAGTCTAGTGATCCATTATTCAAATACAGTGCAAGTGAGTTTGTTACAGAAATAAACGTCTCTTTGAAAACTGTGCTCAGGTTAGAGCAGCAGTTCCCAACTTCATCCATTTTGGGGACCAACAAATCAGTCAAAAGCTCTAGAGGTCCGCTAATCACAGAGAAACACAGTGTTGAATATAAAAGATTGTTATTTCTCAACAATTTAACTAAATGTGAGTAGTGAAAGAAGATAATTATTTTACAAAAAAACATTGCTTATAATATTAATATCATTAATACTTCCAACTGTCATTGTTTTTGGAACAGAACATTACGTTAAGAAAATTAGCCCGTATGTGGATGGTAGTTGTCAGACATTTTTCACAGTGATTTAGTGGTCCCCAGCATAGGAAAGTAGGTAGCCTACTGGTAAGAACATCTGACCAGTATGGTTGCTAGATTGAATCCCTGAGCCCATAAACTGAATTAAAAAAATCTATAGCTCAATCCATGAGCAAGGCAGAAAACCCTAATGGCTCCTAGGTCACTGCTGTGGATGAGAATGTGTCTGAAGTTGGGAACCCCTGGCCTAAAACACGTGTTATATCATAGAGTACACTAAGAACTAAGAATAATGAAGTAAACAAAGACTCTGGGCCGATAGCACATTACTGTATTGGTATTATATGTGTTAGTAGGGGTTAAGCTTAGGGGTGGTTATGGCACACAGAGATGGACACACGGGTCTACCTGAGCTCAGCCTGTAGTGGTTTAATGGATCGGCCATCCATGCACTGTCCTGCTTTACATTCTCCATCTCCAAATCTGCATGCAGGCGCAAAAGCAGATGGATGGACAGAGTAGGGGCAGGTGAATGGAGAAGGAGAGAATGGTTCTGTTAGAGGAGGAATATGGCAGGAACAACAGCTTCTGTTTGCTTCAAGACAGCTTGGAATTGGACACTTTATGGAGGAGGCACAAACAGATAATAAGCATTATGCCTGCATTGTTTAGATATTGCTTAAAATTACATTAAAACAGAGGAAATTAATAAAGCTTTCATAGTGCAAAATTGGGAGATAAAAAACAAAAACTGTAGAGGTGTCTTTGAAAGAAATGGTAGCAAATTTTTACTACCAAAAGTATGAAGTAACATAATTGTTTTAAAGCCCATACTGAATTCAACAACCAGATGTGAAATGAGGAAACATTGTAGTTTAAAAAAGTGTGTGGCCCAAAATTATATAACAGAGCATCCTTGTTTTCTTCCTTCCATTTATCCCAAATTAGACAATTAAATTAAGGGCATTATCATGTGTTTCATCAGCCCAGTCACTTCTAATCAATCACTGCAAAGGATGGACCTGAACAGGGCCTGTAAGTGTGAGAGAGCAAGGGCGAGAGAACGTATACCAGCACGCACAGGGGGGGAATAGATTCCAGGAGGCAGGAGACAGACCAGAGCAGGGGGATGCTGGAGATGGTTTGGAGCAGAGGGTATGACAGTGAAATAAACAACAAGATTAAACATGCATGGGGCAGAGTGAAGCCGTGTAATAAACAAGACAAATGCAGGTTTCTGACTAAACTGGCAACCCACAGAAAGGAGATCACCCAAAAGCAAACAGGATGGGCAAGCAAACAGGAGTCATTTCCACAGTGTGCTACGTGTGAATTCAGGGCAGGCCACATAAGACGATGTACACGGCATGATGAATTATTTCCATATTAAAAACAAAGCATATAATACAGTGTGCTTGGAAAATTGGCTTAACTTCTGTGGACCAAAAACCTTGGTCCCAAATCAGTAACAACATCTGAGACAACCTAGTTATTTTGGTGACGTAACTTTATTCCCTATTACGAATACTGTGGGGTGTTCCCTGCGATCCTAGAATGTTTCAGCTCCTACAGGCTGCCTATCCCAAAAACTAAAGCAAGCATTTGTTTGCAGTCATTGTAGCTAACGGTGCTTTATGTTTAATCTTGGAATGTTCAGTCAAATAGCAAATAGCCTCTGTTTTATATATCTTCTGCTTTATTTCTGATGTTCAGAAATATGCTTTCTGATGGGGAACATTATCAGGCAAATCAAATCAAAGCAACATATCCAAATTGTAGCAAGCACATTTTGTCTTCAAGTATTATCAGCAAAGTCAGTGCTTACAGGAAAATACAAAATGGCATGGGAAATATTTAAGTCGCTCTGGCCAGAATTAGTACATTTATGGGGAATAAAATCCCAATTCAGGATAGGAGTAGTTATTACCATGCCATGGAACGGACTTGGCAGCTTAGAGTATTTTACACTATAACTGGTCTATTTAGATGAACAAGACTTTTTGCAAGATTTGCATTGGAGATGCATTTTTTAATAAAGGGGTGCAAATGTCAATTGTTGCGTGTATGCATTTGTCTTGCTCAGTGTTTATTGGAGTGGAATGAACGTTGACATAGGAAGTTCTGTCTTGCTGCATGTATAAACGAATTTAGGAAGCAACATCACACACTGGGACCTAAAATTCAGAAAAGGAACCAGGCAAGCCTAGTTCAGTCAGCCCGCGATTAGAAGTGATGAATGGTGTTGCCCTCACTGGATTAGAACCTGGGTCTCCCATGTGAGAATCTATGTCTTCAACCACTACGCCACAGAGCTATACGTTTGCCAGGTGTCGGTATCGTATCTCAACATTAGATCATTTTGTCATGCATTCACGTCAAGTTTGAATATTTCGCTAGACACCATTAAGCATTGTATTAAACTGACTAACGTTTCTTATTAAGTTTACGTCCACCACAAATAGCATCTATGAACTGTATGGCTTTTGCCACTGGCCGTTTTAACAGCTTATTAGCCAGTAATAGGCTTACTAGTATCTACTAACTTACTAATTGGAATAGTCATAAGAATTGAGCAATTGGTAGCGAGACTGAAGATTACACTGCCAAAGCTATTTCATTTCATGGCACAACAACATTGGTTTTTCTTTATTTGGTGAATGACATTGATACAATAACTATCAATGTAGGTGACAATAACTGACTTTTTCAAGTGAAAAGACGAGAAAATCGTGGAAACCCCTACTCTTTTACTATCCAAGGGGTTTTGATCTAGTTTGATCTAATTTGTCATTGTTATTGTGAATAGAAAATAGTATTCAAAATTATGTAAATGTTATTGAAATTAAAATTATGGTCATGACAATTGATGTAGTCTAAATAGTCATTAAAAACAATGACTATTTAAACTACAACGATCGTTGTTGCCCTCCCTGGAGGCAAACCCGGGTCTCCCAAGTGAGAGGCTGTGTCATTAACCACTACGCCACAGAGCAATACATTTGCCGGGTGTCAATATAACCTCTTGACATTATATAATTTTGTTACGCAGTAACACCACGCAGTTTGAATATTTAGCTAAACACCGTTATGCATTGTGTGTCTGAGTAATGTTTCTTGTTAAGTTTACCTCCACCACAAATAGCATCTATGAAATGTATGACTTTTGCCACTGGCCATTTTAAAAGCTTATTAGCCAGTAATATGTTGCTAGACACCATTAAGCATTGTGTTAAACTGAGTAACGTTTCTTATTAAGTTTACCTCCACCACAAATAGCATCTATGAACTGTATGGCTTTTGCCACTGGCCATTTGAACAGCTTATTAGCCATTCGTGAATGACATTGATACAATAATTATCAATATAGGTGACGACAACTGACTTTTCCGTCAAGTGAAAAGACGAGAGAATCGTGTAGCCAGCAAAGTTTTTGTCTATCCTGAACAAATCCTAATACATAATTTGAAAATCCACCAGAAATAGTTGCAATATAACAGTAAACAGTTTTATTTTAGGCTTCCTATAACGTAGCTACTGAAGGTTGTAGCCAGTGAAGTGTTTGTCTATCCTGAACAAATCCTAATATCCACCAGAAATTTTATATTTTAGGCGTCCTATAATGTAGCTACAGAAGGTTGTAGTTTTTGTCTGTCCTGAACAGATCCTAAGGCCTAATTTGTTTTGACTGTGATGGGAGTCGAACAAGAGACCTGATGCTCTGTAGTCCGCGTCTCTAACCACTACACTATTTAACAAGGGGTAGTCAGTCAGTCAGTCAGGCAGGCACTCACTTAGTCAGTAAGAGACATTCGCTCTTCCAGGCCGGCTCCGCTTATGTGGTCCGGCAAATAGATATTTATGGAACACTTTCAACATCCCCAAGTGAGGATCAAAGTTTAAGCAGTATGAAGTTTATTACGCCTATCGGAATGTTGTGGCTGTACTTTGTGATTGTGACAGGGCTCTATGGAACCGTTTTAATATGTTTTCAATGGCTCAACTTTATAGAAACTGTGAGAGTGTGCAAGCTAAATTATTTGGTAGCACTGTCATTATGCAGAGATGCAAAAGTTAAGGTGTGATTCAAGAGTTATATAGTAATTTTTTGTCTTATGTTGTAAAGTCATTGGTATAAAGTGTCAACAGTACCATTTCAAAATAAATTCATTATTTTTGTTTATTTCTTCTTCTGGTAAATATGTAGAGATCCTGCTGATAGTTGGTGCAATTGCTTCCATGCTGCTAAGGTGTCTGGCAGGGCTTGGTCTGTCCTTTGGGCTGAAGATTTGCCCTGTTTAGAGGCTGGGCAAGGTGGCGGCAAGCACACCTTGCCCAGTGGGTTGTATTGACAAATCTGAATTGTTTGGTATACTGCCACACGTGCCACTTTTCATTGAATCCCTAAGTCTACTACAAACACAAAAAAATATTTTAAAAGTGATACACACTGGATTTGTTCTGTTTGTGGGACATACGTGAATAACAACAGCAAACTGTGTAGAGTTTTAGCAAGCAGGAAACTAGAAAAACAAACTGCATTCCCTAGCCACAAAATCTAAATGGTGTTCCAATTTCAACAACAAATCCGGACGGGGGGAGAAATGAATAGATAAATACCACAGCCAATGAAAAAACCTATGGGTAAGTAATACTGTCAAACACCATTATTCCTCTATTTCTGAAGATATACATACGGTATTATGGATTTTTTTCATAATCATTGCGAAATGAATTACTACCACAGCAAGTATGGAAAAAGGATGAATGACAAAAATATCTGGACTATATCTTCTACTTAGAATTGAACAATAGCACTGCTATTGCTTCGGGCTGAACAATGCTATTATTATTATTAAATATAAATATATGTAGCAGTATACGAATATCCAGAGTATGATTAAGTAAGCTTTTACACATGACAGACAGTGCATTGTCAGGGAATTACTGTGATGTGAGGTAATTCCATGGCAACCCACAGCTGTGTTTTCAAAGAAATACACAGAAACACAGAGGCAAGAGATCGCAGCACAGCTAGTTTGCATACTGCAGATAACCTACCATAGTTGTCTCTACACTGAGAACAGTGCAATATTGTATTTAATCCAGATATACGCCAATAATTAATACATTCTTTCCTGTCCCACCATTCTCTCTCCTACAGTTAAGTTGAAAACATTCACTTTCATGAAAATCTATTTTGTGCCCATCATTTAAGCATGTATTCTTAATCCATTAAATTGATGACATTGTTGACATTCTCCAGGTTTGGTACAAAGCATTCATAGATAGGAAATCGTAATGAAATTATCAGCATTGCAAAATTACACTTGTGTTGTGCTTTCAATGTTAAGGGCAGCCTTCTTTCTCTTTTCAACATGTAAAGCACCTTGAGTTATCACTGTATATGAAATGTGCTATAGAAATAAATTTGCCTTTGCCTTAAGTGAGAATAAGTTACTCAGCTACAGAAGACTCATTAAGCTACAGCCAGCACATCTCAATGTTTTTGTCAAAACCAGGTACATAATCTGTCACTTCATTGAATTAAAATGTATTTACATTAGTAAAAAAATCAAAATTTTTTGTATTTAATTAATAAAATGTTTGTGCAAAAGTGCTATTTGCCTGTTGGAGTCACCAACTACCTTAGTGCCGCTGCCAAGCACATGCATGGATCATGCACACTGTATTGTGATGCAAGACGTAAGGCTCTGCCTTCAGATGAAATGCCGGGTATTTGAAGAGAACTGATTTGAGGCGAGTGAAATAGTCTGCCATGTTTCTTTCTGGTCAGGCTGTTTAGAGTTGGCGAATTGACGTCAAATATAGTGAGTGACTAGCATACTTCTGACAGTACGGATAATACAGGAATGACAAAGGCTTCAAATATTCAACCAATCAGATTGCAGATAACACAGAACCCATTTTACCCATTTCTGTTTGAGAAAGTTTGAATCCTAAACATCTGCCTACATGTACTGTAGTTTCAAATACAACAGACCAACAGAGAAAGCTATTAAAGCTGTGTGCTGAAAAACCTTAGATGAGCATGGGTGGATTAGGCTTCAGTCCAAATCTTAGATAAGCATGGGTGGATTTCACTTCAGTCCAATACTTACTTCACTAAAAATATATTTTTATAAAATATGTTTTTAATTCCCATGTGTTTTCGCCATTGGCAGAACTATTGTAAGCATTAATTTTGCCTCTGTAAAATGGTCTGGGCCTTAATGGTACAGGTTGTGTGCGTTAAAAACTACAAGGGTAGCTGTTTTTTACCCTGGTCTGCTAGCTGTTCACCTGTTAAGTAAAATAAAATGTAAGTTATTTCCTTTTGAAGATCATATATCTCAGACAAAGCAAGAGAACAAAGATTTTCATAGAACATTTACTTTTTTGTGCTGTTTACAGGTTGTTTCTAGCTTAAAGACTTACAGTGTTATGTATTGCTACACATAGAAAATCAGGATTTATGGGACATTAACCTCATCACCTCACTCCCCCCCCCCCCCCCCCCC
>JACXGI010017537.1:0-14355 GCA_016801175.1 Esox masquinongy
GTGTAAATCGACCATAATCCGGCAGGGAGGAGATGGCAGAGGACTGTGGAAATACTGTTGGTGATGGTAAGATTGGGAACAGGTGCGTAATTGCGGATTGGGAACAGGTGCGTAATAGGGAGACGAGCGGGTGTGTGACTGGCTCAGGAACGCAAGGACCCGCCTCTGCGCGATCGCGGAGGCGGGGGCATGACAGAGAGTTCAGAAAGCTTCATTAGCAACCAGCAGTGTTGCGGCATAGTGTGTCATAGTGTGTGGACAAAGCAGTTTCGGTGTTCCTTTGAGAAATGACGCAAGAGAGAAAATTACATTAGCACCCAAAGATTTTACATTTTAACATTTCTTAACATTTGAAGATAAGGGCAAAGTTATTAAAAATGCATGTGAGCATTAATGCATGAAATACATTAAGCAGACGTAGACAGCATTTACCCTAAAGGTGGTTAATTACTAGAGTGAAAATTGTTGGAACAGAGACCGTTGTCTTTCTGATCAGACTGCAATGTTTCTCTATACCAGCACAAGTACTCACATGTGTATAGGATTAGATATGTCCAACAAATCAGTAACCTGCATGGACTTCAAAGGAATAACAAAAATATTATACGAATATTACATAAATATTTATATACATAAATATGTATAAGCAAGATTTATCCAAGAACCAATTATGTAAGAAGACTTACACTAAGTAGATAACAGTGACCTAAATGTTGGACTAATAAAATGGTAAACATGACATAATAATATGGTGCTTAATGGTCCACCCTCTGACATTATATGGATAACAAAAAGGTAAGAGAAGATTACAAGGGACACAGAAATATGTACCTCAAAGTAGCTTTGCCAGTGAAAAATCCATGATCTTTTCAGCACACTGTTGAAAGCTTCAGCACGCTCGGGATAATGGTAAATTAAAGAGTAAAATAGGTAAGAGTGAAAAAAATGTCTTCCACAGTGTTTTTCTCTCCAAATTGTACAAAGAGCAAAATCAATCAATTGATCAAATGTATTTATAAAGCCCTTTTTACATCAGCAGTTGTCACAAAGTGCTTTTACAAAACACCCAGCCTGAAACCCCAAGGAGCAAACAAGAAAATTGTTGAATTTCAGTGGCTAGGAAAAACACCCTAAGAAAAATGAAATTTAGGAAGAAACCTAGAGAGGAACCAGGCTCAGAGGGGTGACCTGTCCTCTTCTGGCTTCTACGTATCTAAAAAAAATATGGTATGTAGAACCAAATGAGAATTCTACATAGAAACCTTATTTTGGATAATTCCTGTAACACCCTGTATATGGTTCTTCTCAGAACCATTATCAATCAAACTTTCCAATTAGAACCCTCTATGGATGCTTCTCCTGAGAACTCTTTTCAACTTTGGAGTGTTCATTGTAAAACCCTCTAGGAACAACATGAGTCAGTTATATTTGGGTTTAAAATTAAAAGCTGTATGAAAAAACATTACATAGTCATATGGCATGTCTTTGTGGTGCACAGGTATAGCATTACACTGCAGGGCTAGTAAACTTTAAAGGTCACATCAAAAAACAACAGTCAAATGTACAGGACATCATTCGTACTGGGAATTCTGACATGACTGCCTGGGTAAGGTACTGGAGTACTGATACTATCTCAATCATCAATAACAGGTGCCATAAATCCAGCTACCAATAGTTTAAAAACCTACCTGGTTGTGTACTGACTTCCCATACCTGAAGCTCTTGTCACCACGCAGAATGTCCATTGCGTGTGAATGGAAAGCAATCTGAATAACAGCAACCAGGGAATTTTCAGTTCCTCGGTCAGATCGAACAAGGTTGGGACAACCTTTTCAAATAAAATTTTTACAAGCACATATTAATATATATATATATATATATATATATATATATATATATATTATTAAACATGAATACAAAATTTCAGTGTACATTCTTTGGATTCCTAATTGAACATTTTCTGCTAACAGTTGTAATCAAAGTGCCAAGGCAATATTATTATGCTTGATGAATTCAGAACTCACTTCTATAAATTCCTTGTTGCTTTTTTTATGTGAGGGACTGTCTTCTCTTAGACTGCGTGACAGTAAATACGTCTTATGTATCGTATATGTAGAATTAATATTTATAATTTGAAGGTGTAGTCTCTCATTGTATCTAAATTTTTTTGTTTTATAAAAACTCTGAATTCCAAAGAATTTAACTTGTAATATATTTATAACATAGTGTCAGTAAAAGCAATGTTTATATCATAGATAAATTGCTCTGTGATAGTTGCATCCAGAAAATATTCACACGTCTTGAGTACCTGAGAAATTCACATTCAGAAAAGAAACATGACTTATTGTTATTTGGGGTCATGGGTATATTTTTATCGGTTTTGCAACATCAAACCATTCATTTTACAGCTAATGCTGCAGTAGTGCATTCTGTAAATTGTAAAAGCATAGTAATTGTTTATAACACAGGTGTCAAACCGGTTCCTTGGAGGGCCGAGTGTCTGCAGGTTTTCACTCTTACCTTGTACTTGACTGATTAATTAGGTCACTAATTGGTTAGTTTCTACCCTCACCTGGTTGTTTAGGTCTGAACCGGGAACCAATTTATAGGAAAAACCAAAAACCTGCAGACACTCGGCCCTCCGTGGAACCAGTTTGACACCCCTGGTTTATAAAGTGGTGGCGATGCACTTTGTGATAACTGCTCAATCTGATTATCAAGTATTCATTGCTGCCATGTTCCTAAAAAAATGTAGATATCTCTGGTAAATCATTCTAGATCTAAAAGCTTTCACATTTTTAATACTTCATGCTTCATTCAAGTACAGAGAAGAAATAATCTACAGTATCATTACACGTATTGACAAGAGAAACCAATCTTGAAAGTCAACTATTTTTACATTAACTTATAAAAATTAGCTGAGTCAAAGGCAGGTCACCAGACCTATTAAAATATGTCTGTATATTTATACAAACCCATCAATACAAAGGTGAAGCCATATCCCGCAGAACCTCAACTTGTCATTGCCTGTAATTACATGAGAAAACAAAAATGTATTGTGAAATGGACAATTTGCAGCTTCATGAACAAGAAAACAACATTTGATGAGCGCATTTGTTATGATATTTACCATCGATGTGCCAAACAAAGTTTGGTCCTTTGGCATTGTACTGCCTCCTTGGAATATGGCATCGCCTTGGCCGGCTCTTCTCTAAACCAGAAGCATCCAATTCACGCATTACAGCATGGACATCCTCTGTGCACATACACATCACATACTTTCACATTCCAAAGTGTGATTTTGTCTAAAAATCTATAATGTTCATACTATATAATTAATAAACAATTAAATATTTAGTTATGTTGTACAGTTATGCACACAATACCTGTAACAAGCTTCACTCCAACTCCATCTCTCACCCGTCTGTGAACAGCCCGAATGCCTTTAGACAGTTTTTAAGCTCTTTCTGGACAAACATGTTCAGTTTTAGAAACAATGTTCTACACAAACGGGCAAGTACTGTATAGGCCAATAAGAAAACTAGTACCTGCACTGCTGCAAGAATTGCCTTAAAGGGGTGGTCATCGCTCCGTCTCCTTAACTCTAATCTCTGTAG
Organism: Esox masquinongy; assembly: GCA_016801175.1. NCBI lineage: Eukaryota > Metazoa > Chordata > Actinopteri > Esociformes > Esocidae > Esox > Esox masquinongy. The sequence continues at coordinate 3,618 of JACXGI010017537.1, forward strand.
ATGTTTCCGTATCTGACGATCCCTGCAATGTAGAAAATGTTTAACTACTAATGGAAGATCAAAGTGCATCATTCCTAAATACAGATCACCATTTTTTGTATGGTGTAGATATTAAAAAGAAATTAGGATCTGGAAAGTGATTGCTGGAAAGGAAATGCAGAGGACAACATCAAGTAATGTAAATGACTCACACACTTGCTATCCAGGTTCAATTTCACTTAAAGACTATACACTTTTATAAGAATAAAAAAAGGTCTGCATCTGTATGCTTCTACATAACATCCAAAAAAAGATTCAGAGGACAGAATTTGACAATTATTTTCTTCATTTCTTATATGCATATGTCCTGGTCTCTAGCTGCCATTATAGTTTCTTACAGTAAGCAAACTTCACGCCATACGGCATACTTATGCTACATAATAATATATAATATCATCCAGGTAAGTGGTCTCAAAATAAGCCAAGGAGGAAAGCCTGCCTCGCATAAGGCGATTGGCTGGAACGGGATTGGCTGGGAAGTAGCGGTGTGCTCCAAAAATTATAAAATAACATTCCACTGGCACATTTTTTTTTACTGAATAAATCCTATCTAGTGCAGCTTTAACAAAGTTGTGTTGGTGCTGGTGTTTAGGGTTATCACCCTGATTGGCTGTTGGTGTTAGGGTATCACTCTGATTGGCTGTAGGTGTTAGGATATCATTGTTTGGTTATTGGTAGAACAAACCTTTTTTACAGAGAAGGTTTAATCATAATGCTGTATTAAAAAACAGCAACGAGTAAAAAATATGAACCCCTTCATCAATTCAATTCTTCTGTTTAATAACTGTTAACCTTCTTGATAGTACTGAATACTAACATTGACTGACAAATTAATAATTATATTTAAGCCAACCAAATGGGGCCCCCCCCAGGCCGGTTGTCCCCCCCCCCTCCCACCCCGTCGGCGTCACTTGGAGGGGTGATGACTGAGGAGGAGGAAGAACAGAGTTTCTGGGGAGGAATGATAATGTTCCTAATATGGATGCTGTACTGGCATACTAGCTTAAACATTACGTACTTCACCATCATCCGCGAAGTACGTACCTGTAGTACGTAGTATGCGATTTGAGATTATACCTAAATGCTGTTGTGTTGAAATGACGGGTTACATATCTTCCGTCCTCTTTCTGTTAGTCATTGCCATTAGCGAGCGACAGTAACGAATATTGTTTTGTTTTTCTAATGCTGTCATTGAAAATGTATTTACATTCTGAATATAATTTTCTGTTTACACATCTAGCAAGCTAAACCTCTGCTAATACAATCTGGTAATACAATAACATTTTATTGTATGACCAGATCGTATTAGCAGAGGTTTGGGATACGATCTGGTCATACAATAAAATGTTATTGTATGACCAGATCGTATTAGCAGAGGTTTGGTATATAGCAGGTATTCAGTCTTGATTTTTACCCTTATTTGTTTGAAATTTTGTGTTAAATTGCAAAGTTCATAATCTGGCCATGTAGCTACGTTGGCTATTTTTGTTGCAGTTAACTTAAGTTACACTAGTACCTGTCTTAAGACCGGTTGTTACAAACGTTGGCTGGCTGCCTGAGTTAATATGTGGTATTGTTAAACTGATAGTACTAAAACAGCCACACTAGATCGCTGATTAGAACGCTGGCGATTGCTAACAAACTTCAAATATTTTTCCTATAAATGAATGAAAATTTAATTCCCTAAATTTGATTAATATAAGGTACAAATCAAAATAGTTAATAGTTGCGGGAGTTCAAGTATTTGGATCCTTTCTCCTCCGTTTTTCAATGCGCGCAACTGGTTACCATTGAAGGAATTGGATTTTGACCCGTTTTAGATTAATTCCAAATAGTCAATGAATTAATGTAACAAATTAATTTAATTATATAAAGAGAGTATTACAATTACAGTACAAGTATCAATCGTGTGTTCTCCGGAGATGCAGGCAAGAGAGAGGCAAAAGCAAGAAAGCTTCTTCAAACCCTCGCTCTGGTTATATCCTAAAACTCAAGTAGTGGGGGTTGGTTAACTGACCTAAGGAAAACAAAACCAGTCCTGTAGAATAGACCCTTTATCAATCCCTGGGTCTTTTCCTATGACACAGGGGTGTTATCTCAAGGATCATGCAAGCTAGGCAATAAAAAGCAACCCTTTTGTCTCTGCAGAAAGAACTGTCAACCATAAACATTCTAATGACAGCCTACTAGAATAGAAATTAAGTACATAGGTATACATGTCTATAATAAATAATGAAGAATCACTGAATGTGTAAATAGACATAGAATTGACATTTTTCGGTTCCTTCAGTCCCCCTTTTGTGTCCAAAAGGACACACATGGTAAGCATTCCCATTAAAGTAAGATTACCCAGAGGAAATGTAGTTACATGGTTACAGAAACAAAAGAAATGACAACTGAAGAGAAACAATAAGACTTAAAATAAAGGATTTGTAGACATATCATGAACTTTCAAAAACCAAAGATCAGTGCTCACTTGACATAGAATTGACATTTTTCGGTTCCTTCACCATGGGTTACGAAACGTGCGTGTCCCCGAAACAGTGGATGGAGTTTGTAAACCTGTGGGCGCAGTCAACACTTCGATTGCCTCTGACGTCACACGGTTTATGACGTTGACTAGGTATAAATACGGGCAGCTCGACTATTCGATCATTACTATTAAATTACACATGCGGTTAATATGTGCTATACTCATTGGTGTTCATCATGAAGAAGGAAAGGGTAAGTATGGAGGTACATTTGTGTCTTTTTGTCGAGAGTAAAACTTTTTTCTTTTCAATCAAAAATAATAGTTTTTGATTGAAAAACTTTCCTTTTCAACTTTTGTGGAAAGGAAAGAAAAAGGTGCAGTGGTCTCTTAATTTTTTCCGGAGCTGTATATACATTTAATCTTATTGTCTTCTAGAGAATGCATGTAATATAGTAGAATGTAATGAACTGAATCGTAGGAGCTTAACTACAAGCTATGTAGAAATTGGACGTAAGAAACCACATTGCTGCTTACCTGAGATGCTCGTAGGTACAAGTTCGTAGGTAGGTGTCCCAAGTCTCCCTTTTCGTTGGAAAGGAAGGCTGATCAGTATTGGTTGCAGCCAAACTGATACTCAAAAAACAGCTGACCAATGGAGAAGCATCATCCACACCTCTCACTAAGGCCCACCCACAGCTGTAGGGGCATAAGTGCAAACTAGTGTAATAATAAAAAAATGTTTCAAAAGCAAAAAAAGCACCTCAGGCAAGGGGGCAGTCTAGCCAAAATGGAGGATGGTTGATATTCAAATTTAATTGGAGTTTGTTTTACAATTCATTTTTGGTTCTCAAAATATGTTTTGAGAATTAAATGCATAGCGTTTTGCATTCTATTACAAAATATTTGATTGCAAAAACATTTTTTTACTTTGAAGCCTCATTTTTGCTTTCAGAACAATTGTTTTTGACTGAAAAGGAAAAAGTTTTGCTCTCGACAAAAAGACACAAATGCACCTTCATAGGTAAGCCTAAAAATTATATGATTTTAGAGGTAGAAGAAGCCCAATGCAGCACAGGTCCTGGTAATGACTGGGGTCAATGCACAGGGTCAATTATGTCCTTAACTTCTTAGCCAAACTTCCTTAGCTCCTTACCTCGTTCCCTTTATTTACTTTCCAAATTTTCTTTTGTACTTTCGTAGCTTCAAGTTTCAGTAACATGCCATGCTACAGCTGGATATCATAAGAACGGGCATGGCACAGTTGTGCATATATAAATATTTTAAAGCATGTATAAACTTGAATCCTGAATGCTGATATTCTGGTATATGAGATGGCATACCACAGGTATGCCATCACATCACTTCTTAATACTATAGTTGTGTTAGTAAATGGCTTATAAGTGCAATCAGGTACCTCGTGGTTTGTGATATATTGCCAATATACCACGCGTAATGTGAAGCATGGTGCCTAAGAACAGCTCTTAGCCATGGTATATTAGCCATGTACCACACCCCCTCATGGCTTACTGCTTACATAACTTACCTATTGGACTAATTTCATCAATATGATGACAAACAAATAGGCCTAAACTGAATATCAGCATAACTGTGTAGTGCAATTATGCTTTTGTTATTATATTATATGTTTAATCCAAACTGTGACCTGATCAAAGGAAAATCAGTGGTTTGAATCCATGGCTTCATTCTGAATGATCAATGTCATTGACTGTATCGCAGCATCGAACCATACATCCTGCTGGCTGGCTGCTGACGCTACTAAGTCTGGTTGGTGTTGTTCGGCCCAAGGATGGGAGAGAGTGAGGGAGGACCAGCAGGGGGCACTCATTTTCAAAGTAAATCCAAGAACGTTCTCCTGCCTCAGACTGAGCAGGAGTCTGATGAGAGAAAGAAAGTCAAGGTGAGAACATAGATTGGGAGTGATGTGGATATTTTATGATGTCTTCAGTTTACACAAGTTGTTCTGAGGACATTAAATTGTCCATACTGTATGCATTAAATCATCAATCTTACTGCTCTCCTATAAGAGCTATATTGAAATGTCTTTAAAGAATAAGTAATTTAATGTATTGTCTTTTAAGACCAAGAGGACGAAGAGAAACACAGTGGAGCCCATCAGTGATAGAGATCGAGGTCTAAATTCAAATTCTCCTTCAACTTCAGGTAATTCATTTGCATTTAAATGTGATTTAGAGATATGATTTGAGCAGAGGTATATTATTGGAGGATATGTTATCCTTTTATTAGTTGCTTAAAATGACAGTGCTCAATGTTGGCACGTACTGGCTTCGGGTCACATGATTATAACATATTTACCTTAGTAATGCTACTTTGCACACAGGTCCCTCCACGTCGACAGAATCCCTTGGGATGGGGGCATCTCATCAGGTCTAGTCTGGTGGGAATGTCTCCAAGACCTGTCAGACCACCAGTGCTCATGACCTCCCAGCAGTCAATCCAGATTCATTCACCTCTATCATCCAGTTTCTCAAAAAACTAACTGAAGAGTAAGTCCAAGTTCTTTTGTAGTATTTAGTATGTATGCAAAGTCATGCTGATGGTCTGCATGTTAGTGTTTTTGTGTTCATGTTTGTGCTAAAATATATTATCTTCTGCAGGCAATGGAAGCAGTTAAGATACCTAAAAAAAAAAGCATGACAGAATGACCAACCCAATCTCAAAGACACAGCAGAGATGGACGGTAGGGGAACTGCTCAGATGGCCGGATTCTGATTCCGAGGAGGAGGACCCCTACAGTCACCCACTGGAGCGCTGGCCAGCCCTGGTGCCAGCACAGTACCAACACCCGCTGTAGGGCTGGCTAACCATGTGGCCACCCCTGGAGCCAGGCAAGCGACGACCACGAGGACAACGACGGCAACGAGTCGCCCAGACTCAGGCCGGTCGAGTGTCCTGGCCAGGCAGTCAGCTAGCAATTCTTTGCACCCAACCTGCTCCGCGGCCTGCTGCCGCCCCAGTCCCTGCTCCGCAGCCTACTGCCGCCTCAGTCCGTGCTTCGCGGCCTGCTGCCGCCCAAGTCCCTGCTCTGCGGCCCGCTGCCGCGCAAGTCCCGTTCCTGTTCCTGGTCCCGAGGCTGGGCCTCCGCTTTAGTGCCCATCCCCTTTGGTGTTTTTTTGGTGCAGCCGGGTGTCCTCACCTTGAGGGGCGGGGGTACTGTGAAGTTCTGTACTGTTTGTTTTAGCTTTTGGTTTTTGAATGTAGCCTGTTATGTTTTAGCTAAGTCAAGAGAAGTTTCCTCATTTATAGTGTTTTATGTGGGGACAGGTTATCGCACAGTTTAACTTTTGCATATTTTTATAGAGACTTGAGAAATGTCCAAGGTGCCAGGATGAGAAAAATGTTCAATCTTCAAGCCCTTTTCTTCATGTCGTCACAACTATCATTTTGAAGGTACAAAACTTACATGTGTTTTGGTTTTATCTTTAGACAAGATTCTATTATGGTAGTGTGAGGTTCTGTTCTGTTTGGTTTAGCTTTTGGTTTTTGAATGTAGCCTGTTATGTTTGGTTTTTGTCTTTTGTTCTTATATGCAGCCTGTCCTTGTCCTTATTGTTTCAACCTGGGCCTTGTTTGCTCCCTCGTTGTGTCCCTATTTAAATTCCTCCTGCCCCAGTCTTTCTTGTCATTCATTTGCTGTTTGCTGTTGCTGTTTCCTGTTCCTGCTGTTTGTGGCAGGAACAGGAACTACGTTCGCCCTTGACAACCCCTGCGCTTGTGTCCTGCCTCCATGCAAAACATGACATGTAGACACCAGTTTGTATCAGCAACTAAAACATCATTGCTGTTAATGAAGAAAAAAAGCAATTTTACCCTGTTTGCTCCATTGCAGGCTGGAGAGATTTTAAATTGAGACGTGTTCCCCCAAAGGACATCTCGCCAAGCCATTCTGCTTCTTTTTTGACTGCTCGCACAAACAGGAAGTACTGGCCAGCAGGTATGCATAGAGGAGTATACATTCACTAACCAACAACAAGGATAAAGTTTGTCAGCATCTTTCCAAATTCACAAGAGACTTCAGAGCTTCTGAAGGTATGACAAACTTATCTTACACCAACGGAAAAGGTCTAGCAGACCCAAAGCCACAATAGAATCAGAAGACAGGTTTCTGAGAGTCAACAGCTTGTGTGATAGGCGGCTCACAAGACAACAGCTTCAAGCACAGCTTAACACTGGTCGAAGTAAGCAAGTCTCAGTTTCAACTGTGAAGACTTTGAGCAGCTGGATTGACAGGTTGAGTGGCATTAAGAAAGCCATTGCTTGGATGGCAAAATAAGAAAAAGAGGCTTGCCTGGGCCATGAAGCAGCACCAGTGGACTACTAAAGACAAAGAAAATCTTACGGACTGATTATTCCAAATTTGAAATTATCACACAGGGCTTTTGTACGCTGTCGAGTAGGCGAAAGGATGGTTCCTCACTGTGTCACACCAATGGTCAAACTTTGAGGAGGACATGTGATGATCTAGGCTCATTTGCTGGGTCCAGAGTGTATGTCTAGTTGGTCAGGGGTTCATCCTACTGCAAGATAATGACCCAAAACATACCTCTAAGCTATGTCGGAACTTCTGTAACAGTGCTGGGAAGAACCTTCCAAACAATATTTGATTTCCATTGTAGAAAGAAGGCCACCAGTGTGTTTGGCTGTTATGTCTGCAACAGGTGGCTACTTTGAGTCAAAAATGTAGAATAAATTATGTTAAACAAAATGATTCCATGATTTCTTTTTTGTCTCCAACTGATTATTTGTTCTATACTTTAATGTCCAAGTACATATAGACATTAGACTGTCTGAATTTCCATAAAAACTGGAAAAATTGAGTTGTTCTAAAACCAGTTTTCAACTAGGACTTGAACCCCCGGCTGAAATGACAAAGATATAATGCAAGGTAGTGCCTTTACAGCTTCACTATTCAGTGCCCGTACCTAAATCATTGCGATTGAATAGAGAAAATTAATAATACTTATCAGGCAAAATAGATGAACAAAAAAGCTAGGTCCCCATTATGGGGGGTGGGTGTGGGGTTTATAATAATAAAACATAGAAAACTTATTTGAACTAAGCTAAACTTGTGCGGAGGTCAAAATTCTTTGTAGTTTCAGCATATGGCTTTAAAATATGAATGAATGGTAAATAATAATTGAAAAGTCAATGTATCTCAGAATGGCAAAAACATTAACCTTTCACCTGGGAAATGTAAGTGTATCAAATTAAGATTGATACTTACATTTAGCATATTAAGATATCTAAAAACAGCTAGATTCCCTGTCATTGCCTCTCACTTTTGCCCAAAAACTTTGCTCTATGCTCAGAATCACTGACTGAAGCCACCATTTTTATACCATTCTCCATTAGACACTGCCCTTACATTTGTCTTTGTATCCCAGTAGAAGGATTCTGTTTTCTAATCCTATGGATCCACTGTTACTGCTTCTATGTTAAGCTACTGTATAAAACCCATGAGCCTCTCTATCTGAAGTTCTGGTGTGCAGGCATTTGATCCAACTTTGTATCACAACTAGGTTTTTCAAGGTCTTTTTCTGTTGCAGATGTTTAGGCTACAATCTGTTTCGAGTGGGGCTCCGATGTGGGCCTGCGCACAGTAGCTCTGGTGGATAGTTGTACATATTTGGTGAAAATATTCCAACATTTCAACCAAATTGTATATTTATTTAATGATTCCCTAAATCAGGGAATTAAGGACCACGTATATTGCTAATTGAAAGAAAGGTGGCTAGAGATGTTTATATACAACCATTAAACTAGGGAAATCAGCACAGCATTGAAGTAATGTCTGTTCGGCAATTAGGGTTGCCACCTTCAATGTGGAAAAATAAGGGACACCTTGCCAGCGGCCCCAAGCCTGGGGGACACAAATGATGCGGAGGTCTGGGATCTTCCCCAATGGGACTGTCAGATGCTTCATTTCCTGCATTCTGGTGAATTTTTATGCACCATGGGCATGGGCAAGATGTTTGGTCTTTCAAAATAAACTATTTGGTATATTTGGAAGAAGCAAGAACTCACCCTCCAGGAAGGATGGGATAGCCTAGTTTTGTCTGTTGCTGCTCCCATGCTCTGGAATAGTCTCCCATCCCACATTGAAAAGTATGCAAAAAAGAACAAATTGGTGCATAAAAATTCACCAGAATGCAGGAAATGAAGCATCTGACACTCTCATTGGGGAGGACCCCCAGACCCCCACTTCATTTGTGTCCCCCGGGCTTGGGGCCGCTGGCTAGTGATGGCCATTCAAGGCTTCATTAGCGTTATTTTAGCAGCAGGATATTATGCTGGCAGCACTCAGATTTTCTTCATCACAATAAAAGCTATCATTGAAATGTTTAAGGCAATATAGTTAACAATCTATTCTGTGAAAAAGAACAGACAAGAATAACATTGGAACAGACATTAAACATAAAATTTACAGAAGTGGAAAATTCAGGGTCTCTAGATACCAAGTCAAAGTCAGGTAGACCAAGAAAGATTTCACCCAAAACTGCCAGAAAAATTGTTTGGGATACAAAGAAAAACCCACAGGTAACCTCAGGAGGCTGCTCTGGAAAAAGACGGTGTGGTTGTTTCAAGGAGCACACAGGCACAGGTTCTGGAGTGACCATCACAGTCTCCTGACCTTAATATCATCGAATATGAATCCTATAAGAAATAAAATAAATGTGTATTGTCTGCTCACTCATGTTTTCCATAAAAATGGTACATACAGCGCCGGAAAAAATTAAGAGACCACTGCACCCTTTTCTTTTCTTTCCAAAAAAGTTGAAAAGGAAGGTTTTGAGTGAGGAACAGAAGGGTTCCAATTAAGAGACCACTGCAAATTGAACGCTTCTGTTCCTAACTCAAAACCTTCCTTTTCAACTTTTTTGGAAAAGAATGAAAAAGGTGCAGTGGTCTCTTAATTTTATACAGAGCTGTATATTACCAATTCTCCAAGGGTATGCAAACTATTGAGCACAAATGTAATTGCTCATTAACAGCAGTGAATGGAGGATGACATCAGGCATTCTCAAAGCAAAGTTTATATTTTTGGATACATTTCTTTAGGAAACATTATTTTTTAAGACAACAGTGAATCTTATGACAATAAAATGTATACCATTATATTTATTGTAACAATACTCCATACTCCACAATACTCCAGTATGTAATTACTAATTTGCATTCATGGGGATTTAATAAATACAGTTATTTTGTACAATCATACTGACAACATGATGTCAAACAGAGACATGGTTCATCACAAAATAATATAATTATAATAATAAAAGCAATATTAATAACTATACAATATATTTTATGTTATGGTCTCCTCTCTGAGAAATAATCCTTAGTTCCTGATGACTTGGAGACAGATTATTTTAGGAGTTCAATGACAGGCCATAATTTGGTAATGGTGGCAAAGAGGATGGTCGTTAAAACATGTTGCTGAAAAAAGCAGCACAGAGTAGCAGGGTAATGTCACATGATTGATGGATCTTTTTTGTGTAATTAAGTAACAGTATCAAATCAATGGTAAGAACACTGATATTCAGGTAGTGTAGAAGTCAGTAGAGATCACTGCAGTATAGTTCAAGCACTTAGTAACTTTAGCACTTTGAGTATTAGGGAATGTCAACAAAGAACAACAACCAGAAAGTTAGTGTTTTAACTATTCTGTTACTGTTTACAACTATTTAGGCAATGGATGCAGAAATACATTGGATATTCAGGATTATAAGTTTGTTAAGTGATTGATAGGAAGGTGTTTTAATGCATTAATGATAAGCAATAAACTAATGTAATAGACAAACAGTGGATATAAAACATCTACACACCCCTGTGAAAATGCCAGGTTTTTGTGATGTAATAGAATGAGACAAAAATAAATAATGTCAGAACTTTTTCCACTTTTAATGTGACCTATAATGTGAACAATTCAATTGAAAAACAAACTGAAATCTTTGAGGGGGAAAAATGAAAATTAAAAACCTTACAATAACCTCGTTGCATAAGTGTGCACACCCTCTTATAACTGGGGATGTGGCTGTGTTCAGAATTAACCAATCACATTCAAACTCATGTTAAATAGAAGTCATTACACACCTGCCATCATTTAAAGTGACTCTGATTAATCACAAATAAAGTTCAGCTGTTCTAGTAGGATTTTCCTGACATTTTCTTAGTTGCATCTCA
>JACXGI010017538.1:0-14362 GCA_016801175.1 Esox masquinongy
CGCACTCACTACTTTACATTGTAGCAAAGTGTCATTTCTTCAGTGTTGTCACATGAAAAGATATAGTCAAATATTTACAAACATGTGAGGGGTGTACTCACTTCTGTGAGATACTGTATACGGTTAACACACCCACCTATGCTACATCATCATTAACACTAATAGCTACAACAGCCATGGACACATGAAAGGATGTGACAGCTAGTGCTCCAGAGAGACCTTACACAAGATGTGGGATGAGCACATTTGATTAAAAAAATCCAAAGAACAATAATTACATTCACTGGATAAAATTTGCCTGTAGGCACCAATCATGACAATCCAAAACCCATTTCCAAATCACTATATACTAATATTACTGCCCATTGCTAACAACTTTTATCATGTCCAACAAGTAACCAGCGATCAAAAGTTAAAATGCAACACTGTTACCCAGTCCACTACAGTCACATCATATTTTTATAGATGGCTAACAGGATGTGAGTTCCAAAAAAACGGTTGCATTGTCTTGATAACAAAAATCTGAACTGTAACATTGTGTTGAAAATGAATCTTGAAAAAGACTACGTCAACAAACTAGCTTACATTTTCTCCTTGAAACCATCTACTATGAGCCCCAAAAGTGTTGGCAAACTAAACAACTGCTAGCTAGTCTCTGTCAGAAGTAATGTATCTGTGCCTTCTACAAGTTCCAAACAAGTTACTTTTCCCCAAAAACAGTCCCTTACATTGTAAGTCAAATAATGATTGGTTAATTCTACTGTCCTTCCAAAATGCAGCTCTAATACATTTAAATGGCAGATGCATTTTAAATATAATATATATTTTAACAGATTTTTTCATGTAGTGCAGCCCACCTACTCATTCCACCAATCAGCTTGTTTGTACTACTAGAAGCTCAAGCATTCGACGGGGGACTAGGCAATAGGGTACCATTTAAAATGTTGCCTGTGTTTGGTTTGGTACCATTACCCATGCGGCAACTGTTTAGCTCCTTCCTGTATGGATGCTTTTGATATCAAAGCTAAAAACCAACAAAAGCTCCAAAGGGAATGACTACAATCAGGCATGTGTGGAAATGATCATGATGGTTTAAAACAAATAACTTGGAAACATGGACTTTCAGAAATATTTTGAGGAAAGACACGTTTGCGTGATTTTTGTTTGGTTTTTGCCAGAATTGCACACATTTGTTAATATTGCAGTTGGATCTTGATGTGTTTTTGACAATTGGACAACATGCCAATACTTGGCAGAGATTAAAACACTGCTGATGAGCTTACGTGAGACTCACAGATTAATTGTTTAATCTGTTTCAGAATCTATTTAATCCAAATAAATGCTTAATCACTGTCACACAGCAAATCTTACGGAAGTCTGCACTTCCTCAACCAGACTCTTGTTTTGAAGGCCAAATTGTTTGCACATACTCTGATCCCAATAGAAATGCAACTCTAAGCCCTATCGACATTGTCACATACAAGCAGTTGCCAAATGAAGCAATGTTGAGATGGTTATAATAGTATTTGAAAGAAAATTGTTGATTTCAGTTATACAGGGCAAATTCACACAGAGCAAGTCCCAGTAAAGGTTGTAAAGTGTATTGAATTTTGGAAATCAGTTCAGTTATGTCAAGTATAATGCATTTCACACACTCTTCATCCCAATTCTTTTTATACATCTCTGTCTTCTCTGACCCCCCCCCCCCCTTATATGTCCCAGGGCTACACCCGGGATTTAAAGGCCACTGGTCCATTTCCAAACCGTAAGAGTTTTCGGTTGGAATTAACATCAGAACTGTCAGAGGCTTGGCACTGAAGATTATGTAGCCTATTTACAAATGCATTACTTCAACATAGACAGGAATAGAATAACATAGCCTGTACTTCATCCAAGTAGTACCTGGGTCAGCTACTGCACAGGGCAGAGGTGGCGAGCCAAGCCAGGGGGTGTCAAAGCTGGGTAATAGAACCCTCACCGATATGGGGCCTATTCCACCTTCTTACCCAATCACCTGCTAGTGTTTCATTTCTCTGTTTGCCTTTTTCAATCCTGGTGTCCAGAGTTATTAGCAGCAGTTTGGGCTCTCTACTGACATGAGTGTAATGTAGTAGACACTGGTGGACTGGTGCACCATGTCCGCGTTCCAGATTTGCATGATGGATGAGAGTGGTGTCGGGCTGCGGCAGGTCGTCTGTTCTAATGGGTCTCTAAGGCGAACAATCAGCCATTCCCTCTGCGCTCCGGGTAAATAACGAGCGGGAGAGTTCTGCTCTGGGGGTCCAGGAGGGAACCGGTGGCACCCTGCGAAAATGCCTGAAATACCATTTGCTCTCAGTAGTATAATGAGCCTAATGTGGGGTGAAGGCAAAGAGCTGGAGCTGCGAACCACTGAAATGCACTGTATCCACGTTTTTTAAATCAAGGCCTCGCTGTCCTGTGTGTGCATTCACCATGTTTCTAAACCCACGATGGAGGGTAGTGCAGGGTGTGCAGGCTCCCGGTCAAACCGCATATCTGAGCCCTGGACAGTTTGTCCTGCCGTGAGTTTAAGTCCACTGTAAGCTTTAAGATCACTAAAACGGTTTTGACAAGGGGCGCTAAGCAGGACACTGATGAGCCGTCTTAATTAAAAAACTATTCTGAGCAGCTACAAGGCACTGTTTTAGAATGGATGGATGGTGGCTGGCTGTGTAGAACATGCAACCATAAGGTTTGGATCAATACTCCTGGAACAGTTCAGATGTTTGGAAAGTCAAAGTCCAGTGCATCAGGCAATTATGACCATCTCCACAGCCTAGTATTCCCGGGAGCTGCATTAATGAAATCAAGCATTAAAATGAACAATATCTGAAATGAAAAAAATGCAGCTTGGCTAACTCAGCTGATGAAAGACAGAGTAGCTAATCACCTTGTTGAAAACGTAGGTCACTAATTCCACTGAGAAAACCCGAAGAAAGGATACATAATGCCAATTGTAACATTTATTGGGTTAATCCGATCAAACGGCTACTCTGTAATTCATTTAGAGGTGTCACTTTGCTGTTAAGTTATGAGCCTAAAATAAGGGAAAAAACAAAGAAACACCAGGCACTAGCATTATACAGTACTGGATGTAGACATGCAGCTCTGTGTTGAACAGGATGTGAAATATTTGCACACTTTTGAGCAGTATGTAAAAATTTTGCTCGGTGTTCAACAGGATGTAAAGAATTTGCTCTATTTTGAACATTATGTAAAATTGTGGCTCTATGTTGAACAGGATGTAAAAATGTATCTCTACAGTATGTTGAACCGGATGTAAAAATGTAGCTCTGTGTTGAAAAGAATCTGGTTTTGGGTTTCTTTTAGAAATCCAAGAAAGAGTGAGCCTTTTGGGTAAACCAATGATTATGTGTCTAAGTTGTTTTTGCTTTGTGAATCAAATGTGCTACATGACACTCAAGCTGCATTCAGTAGGTCAAAAGAGATACACGAGGCACATTACACTGTGCAGTTACAGCACATAAACAGTAATCATTCTCCATTCAAACCTTCTATTGGGTACAATTATCATTCTCTTAAAATTTAGGCAAATTATTATCCTTAGCAGGTCATTTTGGTCATAGAGGGGCATTTTGTCAAGAACAAATATCGATTATGTGAATGCACTCGTATGTGAATATCTGCGAGCCTACACTGTACAGTGTTGCCAGGGCGGGGTGTAGAAAAAACACCATTATTTTGGGCAGTCAGGCAACTACGTAGTGTTCAAACTCTACTTATGTCACCACATACATGCTCCATAGCCACTGGTGACGCACCTTTGAGTTGAACAGAAGTGGATAGAATTCCACTATAATCCAAGAGACCACAGTCGTCACGAAAGACGGACAGACAGCCCAAATGTAGCCCAGATGCTTACTGTGTGAAGCGTCTGTCTCCAGCTGGGCGACAACACGTGCTGTCCCACAGACTGCTCCCCCAACCTCCCATGTTCCCTCTTCCATTTTCCCTGATTTTAAATGTAACTCCAGCTGTCAAGGAATCCGAAGGAGCGCCTCTTGTTCTGACATACGCTGCTCTATCCTCCACATCCGTCTCTCTCCCTGGAACGAATCAATCCTGATGCCTTGCTATGACCGCACCTGCTGCTCTCACCATACACACTAATGCTCAGAATGCATAGATAGGTAGATGCGGTGCATGCTGGGAACGCTATGGGAATAGTTGGGACTGCCCATGGAGCAAACGTGGTGAGGAGTCTGGCAGAAGACAAACTGTGTTCTGCGTTCAGAGAGAGCGAAAGGGTGTCATTTCCTGAGCAAAGGATTTGGAGGCTGCCAAATCATAGATAGTTTACGAGGCTGCTGGGTCTCGGGTCTCTTTTTAAATCCGCCCAGGCAGCCATTTTGATGCAACAATGCTCTGGGTTCTATCACTGGCTCCTTATACACCCTGCAAAGTCACGGCAAACTGGGGCCAGGTCACTGGGAGACTGATTGAAGCATTCAAGGTTACCCCACACCAATATCCCAATAAAACGCTACCTCTCATCGTAACTCCAGCAACAGGATCACGGCAAAAAAATAAATTAAAACAAGCAAATGACTGAATGCTCGACCTTCCAACCAAAACTTAGCTGGGGGCCTAATAGGGATTCATGTTGACCTTAGTGGATGCTTGGTCCGAAATTACACTGACACCACCACAATCATCATCACATTTTGGCGTATTTTGTGCAACTATATACTGGGTTATCCTGAGCTAGACTGTGGTGGTTGAATGAAATGTGAGAGCATGGACCAGAAATATTATGTTTATGGATTTATGACTGAAATACTCTATCGATTTATGATTGAAATACTTTCAGTATGATCTCTCTTCTCCCTCTGGATGTAGTTGGTGCAAGTTAAAGGGATTCTGCTGATCTTGACCTTCTTAAAGCCACATATCAACAGAACGTATGAATGTGTGGCACTGTTTTCAACGTAACTATGGCAAGCTAAAAATGTAATATGCCAGGGTTGGTGCACGACAGTCTCAGGGGAGTATGTAACCTAAAATATGTAAATCTATGACGTTCACATTTGTATGATAGTTATGTGCACTAAAAACATTTGTTTAGTTCAGGTAAAATCTGTCGTTAGTTTTGAGTGCCTTGAGCTAATGACAAGCATGTTTTGTGTTGTAAGGGCACAACCACAAAGCCAAATTTGGTGTCTATGGGAAATGGTATAGCAAAGTCTAACAAGATTTGCTTTTGCTCTTTTTGGAGCATGACAACACGATTCAACCCTGTCTAACATCCTATCAGTCCACCCCGGAGTGGACTGAGCCAATATACATATCCTCTCAGCAACTCCTTGCTGTGTGTCGGGTCGCTGCAAGCTCAGTCGTGGTCGCTAGTCAGAGGAGCACTCTCAAGTAAGAGCATTGGTTTCAAAGAGTTTCTGGAATGAGACAATATCACAAATATTCTATTATGATATTGAGGTCAGAACATTTTGTAAATAGTGAATAAATATTCCATCCAAGCAATTACCAATAAAAAAAAATACTGAGAGGGATTAATCTGAAAGTAAAATAAATATCTTCTGATTAAAGAGAACCAGTAACTTACAGTTTTGCTCAAAAGTTTTTATACCCTTGGAGAATTGGTAATATATGTACCAATTGTAAAAAAAAATATGAGTGAGCAGGCAAAACACATGTCTTTTATTTCATATGGGATTCACATTCAACTGTAGGTCATAACAGAATGGGACAATCATAAAACAAAACATGGCAACAAAGAAAAAATGAACTGACCCCTGTTCAAAATCTGCATACCCTTAGTTATTAACACTGTGTATTGCCCCCTTTAGCATCAATTACAGCGTGCAGTCTTTTGTAATAATTGTCTATGAGGCCCCGAATTCTTGCAGGTGGTATAGCTGCCCATTCATCTTGGCAAAATTCCTCCAGGTCATGCAAAGTCTTTGGTCGTGAACCACACGTTTGAGGAGCCTGTGATGGCCACTCCAGAACCATCACCTTTTTCTGCTGTAAGGGTCAACTTTTCTGCTGTTAGGGTCAACCACTTGAAGGTCAACTTGGCCTTGTGCTTAGGGTCATTGTCGTGCTGGAAAGTCCAAGAGCGTTCCATGCGCAGCTTTCGTGCAGAAGAATGCAAAATGTCTGCCAGTATTTTCTGATAACATGCTGCATTCATCTTGCCATCAATTTTCACAAGATTCCCTGTGCCTTTAGAGCTCACACACCCCCAAAACATCAGTGAGCCACCACCATGCTTCACAGTGGGGATGGTATTCGGTTCACTATAGGCCTTGTTGACCCCTCTCCAAACATAGTGCTTATGGTTGTGACCATAAAGCTCTATTTTGGCCTCGTCACTCCAAATTACAGTGTGCCAGAAGCTGTGAGGCATGTCAAGGTGTTGTCGGGCACATTGTAACCAGGCTTATTTGTGGCATTGGTGCAGTAAAGACTTCTTTCTGGCAACTCGACCATGCAGCTCATTTTTGTTCAAGTATTGTCGTATTGTGCTCCTTGAAACAACCACACCGTCTTTTTCCAGAGCAGCCTGTATTTCTCCTGAGGTTACCTGTGGGTTTTTCTTTGTATCCCGAACAATTCTTCTGGCAGTTTTGGCTGAAATCTTTCTTGGTCTACCTGACCTTGGCTTGGTATCAAGAGATCGCCAAATTTTCCACTTCTTAATAAGTGATTGAACAGTACTGACTGGCATTTGCAAGGCTTTGGATATCTTTTTATATCCTTTTCCATCTTTATTAAGTTCCATTACCTTGTTATGCAGATCTTTTGACAGTTCTTTTCTGCTCCTCATGGCTCAGTATCTAGCCGGCTCAGTGCATCCACGTGAGAGATAACAAACTCATTGACTATTCATAAACAGACACTAATTGCAATTTAAAAAGCCACAGGTGTGGAAAATTAACCTTTAATTGTCATTTTCACCTGTGTGTGTCACCTTGTGTGTCTGTAACAAGGCCAAACATTCAAGGGTATGTAAACTTTTGCTCAGGGCCATTTGGGTGATTTCTGTTATCATTATGATTCAAATAGGAGCCAAACAACTATGTGATAATAAATGGCTTCATATGATCACTATCCTTAAATAAAAGACATTTTTTTGCATGATCAGTCATATTTTCAAAAACAATGCCATAATTTCACAATTTCTGCCTGGGTATGCAAACTTATGAGCACAACTGTATAAAGACACATTTCTGTTGACAAAACAGACATTGAAAAGATTGTTTCCAGGGATTTAGAAATAATCTTTTCAAATACACTTAACAATTTTTTTTCAAATGTCTGTTGGATGAAAGTAAATAAAGTTCCCCATCTGTAGGAAGTGATGACTCAATACTGGTAGAGAAGAGATTAATAGACCATTTCTCCATGATAACAGTGTCAGTTCTATTTGATTTATGTATTAGAAATGTAACATTTGCTGTGAATATTATCTGAAATTGCTTGCTTGTATTGGAACCACAAAGCATATTTCCTCTGCAACAATGATGGATCACTTCAGTTTAAAGAGATCAAAAATCCCCAATCTCTACTTTTCCACAGCTTAGCGTTGACATATCTTTCTTGTTTATTACAGAGGACTGAACACAGGAAAAACCTGATGACCCTTCATATGAATATCAATGGAAGCAATTCTCTACATAAATATGTGCTGAAATGCATTTTTCATTCATAGGATTACTACAGATAGAAAGTTCAAATGAACCCCCCTCAAAAACATACCGACTCTATCCAGTTAACATAAACGTGGATTGACAGTACAGCAACAAATGTTCAAATGTGTGACTCAACAGGATACATTTCCACATTATTCATAGGACACTAAGTTTAGAGCGAGGGTCAGGCATATAACATTTTCTGTTTATGCACCTCAGCAGGTGACAAAACAGCGGGAATTAAATTATTCTGTTTGATTCACTGTCACACACATGTTGGGCTCCTGTTGTGAACTAATGAGAGACTGCCTCTGGTTGACATGGTGGTACAAAGACAACAGAGCTGTTTTATATGCAGGATTCAGGCTCAGTTCAGGCATAGGCCCACTCTATGTAATGCCCTGGCTTTTATGTGTGAGCTAATCTAGGACTTGTATATAGTTTTGGACATTAAAACAATGTAGCAGAGTCTAAGTGATCTTTCATTGCACTGTTGAGTAACAGCACATAATCAAAGGGTCCCCCAAAACTCCCAGTGTTCTCCAATTCTGTGGTTTTGTGATTTTTTTAAGTGCCAGCTCAAAATCGCCACATAATTTGAAACAGTCAATAAGCTTTTGTAAGATGTGCTGATTCCTGTCAACTTCCAGGTCGTGTTTACACGTGTTAGCATGGTAGCCTTCAACTAGCTGTGTTGCTACAATATGTGGCTAGCTTGATTTAGTATTCCGGATGTACTATACATGGTGGCCGGTTGCGATGATGATAGTGACTGACATTACAATTCTATTAGAAGTAATGTACAACTTGTTCTTCAGCACCATCTGTTGTGTACTTGACACAGACTTGGTCACTCATTTCAACGCCCTAAAGTGGCCTGTTTTGATTGCGCTCTAAACGTTGTGGTGATACCCTCCAATCTCATTGGTGCAGCTCCACCCCTATAGCAGTCAAACCATCCAGTGTCAAGAACACCCCTTCAGAGTTAACCAGTAACGTACGAGTGGGTGTGGTATATGGGCAATGTAAAATAGTTAAGGGCTGTTGTTATGCACAATGCAACACATGACTGGATACGTCACTTGTGGTAAACTGGCAATAAACGCCAAATTCCTGAAATGTCTTATTGCTATTACAAATAATAGAAGAGAGTCCGCAACTCTGATAATGCTCCAACAAAAATGTTATTTAATAAAACGCAGCAATTGACAACATTTCGACCCCAAACTGATCTTTGCCGAAGATTGACGAAGAACCTTCGACGAAGATCAGTTTGGGATCGAAGCGTTGTTAATCTCTGCGTTTTATTATTATATTACATTTTTATGGAGCATTATCAGAGTTGCGGACTCTCTTCCATCATCACTAATATTTTTTGTCCTGCACCTGGCAAGTTGGATGTGCATGTTTACATCTTTCAATGTTATTGCCTATTACAAACATATTAGGCTTCCAATGAAATTAAACAAGTAAAAAGTTACAATTTTACCATACTGATGGTACATCATATTGTACAGCTTTCAGCAAATCAGCTTTCAGGATCCAAAACATCCAGCCCATTAGAAGACTAACACAGAGCTCCATTTGCCATCAGAGTGTTGGTCATTAGTATCCAGCTCTTCCAGTTAGTGGGGAAAACTAAGGTAGACACTATCAGCATTCAGTGATATTGAAAAGAGGTTTATGAAATAAATGCATTCATATTATTATTATTATTGCAAGTGAAACAACATTTGTACTGTAACTGAGAATTAAACATACAAAAAAATACCTTGAATCTTGTATTCCATTTTGACACATTAATCTTTAGATTATTTCTTTAGATTAGTTCCTTGTCCAGGCTGCCCAAGCTTACATATAATATACCCAGCCGGAGATGATTCTGCAGGCCCAAACTAGAAAAGACCACATTCAATTTGAGTGCAGGTTTAAAGGCCATGTTCACTGATAT
Source organism: Esox masquinongy (assembly GCA_016801175.1). Lineage (NCBI taxonomy): Eukaryota > Metazoa > Chordata > Actinopteri > Esociformes > Esocidae > Esox > Esox masquinongy. The sequence goes on from JACXGI010017538.1 coordinate 9,646, forward strand.
TACTATTCAAAGTAAATGCTGCAGATGTCGGCTCAACTGGAAATAGTCTTTAAAAACAGCAATGCCCATAAACTGCTTTCAGATTGAAACCAGGCCTTTGTCCGCCTTTACTCTCAGCTGATTTATTTGACATACGGGAAGTATTGTCCACAAGTTATTAAGCAGATGGTGGCCTGTGAAATGTCAAAATAAGGCTACATTTAGCTACAGGTACATTTGCGACAGTGTTTGTGTGTTTTACTCCACAGATTCATGTGCCTTCGGTAAATATAATCACATGCAATAGGTTGTTTAAAATGCATGGTCTCTGTTACTGTAGAACTGATTCTGCCTTAGGAAGTAGAAGAATAAAGGGCCAGGCTACCATGCCATAATTCCACACCTTTGATCCCTAGGGCTTGAAAATGTTTTCGCAACTGATACATTTTGCTGCCTATGAAACAGATACAGTAGCATTGAGAGGAGCATTTCACTGAAGTGCATAAATGCAATTTCCTGAAGCTAAAAAAAGGCCCTTCAATAATATGAAGCAGTGTCTTGGAGAGGTAGCTGTCCTATTGTTGAGTCAAGCATTCCGTGTCTAATCCCCTTTCTAATGCTTCTTCTGTCAAGCAATAACAATGGCTATTGGGTCCAGAGGGAAAGACTTCCCTCCATCACGCACAGCCGCCCCTCCGTTCAAAAGAAGCTGCATATTGGCTCCGAGCGCCTGGCCCACGCCGACCAGATCAAAGCCCCGATAGGGTGCTGGAGCATTCCGCAAAATATTTGCTTGATAACAGCTGGCAGATTTGACATATAACAACATAATAAGAAAAAGACCCGCGTAAGGAAATGGTGAAGCCCTCTTTTCCAGCTTGGACTTCTCTGGATGCAAGAGGCAATATTGTAACATGATGAAGTAGGTCATGAAAATGTAAGACAGATGTGATATTTCCTTGGGTGCTGGACACAGGGAATCCATGACTTAATGCTTAATGCCGTGATAAAAATGTGCATTTATTGATATAAAAGCAGGAAATCAGATCGCATGAGATGTGCTCTTCGGTGAAGGAAAATAAAAGCTGAAAGCGCAGTTGTGGTAATCTTGCATGGATAGAATCTGTCCTGTGAAGAAATAGAATCTGCACGGTCATTGCATGCACACAAAAGGCGCCGTTTGGCAGTAAACCAATTTATTATGAAAATATGGCAAACAGCATCACTACACTACAAAAATCATGCTTTAGTGACAGATGTGAGGAAACAATTCAGCATGCAGTTAGAAGGTTTTTTATGAACTATCGCTAACTAGTGTTATTGTGATAACGCTATTAATCAACTTCCTTTAAAGCTACTCACAAAGAGATCTTTGAGTTCATCTTACAGTGGACAAGTAGAAAAAGTGCCAAAAACATTCACTCAAAGCTCTCATACTAAGTGGATTATACGTAGTTGCACTCATTGGCTATTGACCATACTATAACACACAGATGGCAGAATTGGATGTAGCCAGTCATTATCTTCAACATGAGTTATTAGCGGTACATAAACACCTGGCCTACTGTCGAGATATAGCAGCAAATGAGGATATACAGTATCATGATGTGGAGATACTGTGCATGAACACCCTTGTCCATGAGTGACCCTTATCTCAGAGCTATTACCTGGCGTTTTGGCAGCAAGGACACTAACATTTTTGAATTAATTTGGAGACAGAGCAGCAGTAGACATGGCATTTGGCAAAGCGCCGGCCTCAGCTGTAACTGCAGTCACCAAACATGAAGAGGATGTATTTCAACAGCCTGTGCATGGACAGAATAACGTCACTCAGCCATGTCACATTACGGCTAGGGTCAGAAAAGGACTGGAACAACAATGCTCGTTACACCAAATGGTCTGACATAAGAACACTTGAGTTGGTGCATGCTTCCTCATCCCTGGGGGCTGACATGTTGGATCATGTTTTGTCACAATAAGAAGAGCACATCTGTGTGGGGGTGAATACGATCTGAAATGGAACGGACAATGCAACAGTCTTTGCCCATAACGTTTTGACTCAATAAGAAAGCCTTGTGCACCATAGGGTGTTCACATAACGGGAGCAGACCTCAGACTGACACACATGTGAGAAACATCACAAGACTTATTCCCATGTCTGGAGGGTTACTGGGTATGGCCTTCTGCTTGTCAGCGGGGTCTAGTGTATGGGGCAGGGAGGAGGGCCAGAAACAGCCAGGCCAGATGTAGACACTGTGTTACCCTCCCCGTCAATATGGGAATATTTACACCTCCTTTGTGCACAGAGATGAAAGGAGATTCATTTGAGCAGATTTTATGACAGACCATAGCACATTTTCAGTGGAACCTCACTAAATGCCTTGTAAAAACCATTCCATAGCCTGCAATACCACCCCATTAAGTCTCATACACTTTGTGATTATGAGGCAAAAAAAGATGAAGTAAATGTAAAAGAAATACTCAAGATAAAAAATGAAAGCAGACCACCATTATTTTATTGTGGAAAAAAACCTACATTGGGAAAGTCTATTCTGGCACATTGATTTCTTTATATTACAAAAAAGGAAAGGTTACAAATCTTGATAATTTATACAAATACAACAACTTTCAAAAAATAAAACTTCAATTTAGTAAACTCTCTGAGTGCTCTGTGAGCACGATTCTCCAATACAACCCATCGCTTGAAATCCCTGAGCAGAGATACAGAATGAAACATTGTTTTCAGTCACACTCATTTGTTCATAAACACTTTACACACAAGATAAATTAGCACAACTTGTTATGGGGGAGGTGAGAGGGTGGAAACCATCATTGTGAAAACCCAGCTCAATATTACAGCAACAAAGAGATATGGTGATCTAAACACACAACAGTGTTGACACAGTCGAGACCATCAGAACCAACGAGTAAATCCATTCAGCTCCAGCCAGACATGCTGCAGGGTCACCCCGCCAGTAGACACACACAGAGCAGAGGTGACGTACCGGGTGGAACAGGGGGCTCATACATTTTTAATGGTTGTGAAAATATCATACCACTAACTCCATATAGCAATGAATATAAGCTTTGGGGATTTGTGTCGCTGTGTAGGAATGTGGACACCAACAAAAAGGCATTGTTTTAATACTTAATTTCTGGTGGCCATTTCAATTATTATCTATGAGGAACTTTTTCTTTTCTATCATGCAATATCTTTAGAAAATGTATGATACACCTGTCAGAAAATATGTTGAATATAATACTTTTTTTGTCTCAATTGCTAGGAAATTGTCTTCTAACAAAATGGATCAATATTTATCTTATGAACTCCCTTTAACATACATTTGAAAATATAACACAGTGCCAGCTGGTTTATATGCCAAGAGAAAGAAATAAAAGAATGTAATAACTTAAAATAATAAACAGCCTAGTGGCTGAGGGTTTCTTTACAATAAACAGAAATGTTATAGTGGGATCATCCGTTTCTCCAAAATACATATTCTTCCAAGTTGGTGACACAATTGATAAACGGTGGTTCATTTCTTAATGACTACAAAAACCAACTACAGGTTAGTAACACAGAATATTATATATATGTGTGTGTGCGTATGTATACAGTGGATATAAAAAGTCTACACACCCCTGTTAAAATGCCAGGTTCTTGTGATGTAAAAGAATGAGACAAAGATAAATCATGTCAGAACTTTTTGCACCTTTAATGTGACCTATAATGTGAACAATTCAATTGAAAAACAAACTGAAATCTTTGAGGGGGAAAAATTTAAAACTCACAATAATCTGGTTGCATAAGTGTGCACACCCTTAAAACTAATACTTTGTTGAAGCACCTTTTGATTTTATTACAGCACTCAGTCTTTTTAGGTAGGAGTCCATTAGCATGGCACATCTTGACGTGGCAATATTTGCCCACTCTTCTTTGCAAAAGCCCTCCAAATCCGTCAGATTGCGAGGACATCACCCTGTGCACAGCCCTCTTCAGATCACCCCACAGATGTTCAATTGGATTCAGGTCTGGGCTCTGGCTGGGCCATTCCAAAATGTTAATCTTCTTCTGGTGAAGCCATGCTTTTGTGGATTTGGATGCGTGCTTTGGGTCGTTGTCGTGCTGAAAGGTGAACTTCCTCTTCATCTTTAGCTTTCTAATGGGCGCCTGAAGGTTCTGTGCTAAAACTGCCTGGTATTTGGAACTGTTCATAATTCCCTCCAGCCTGATTAAGGCCCCGGTTCCAGCTGAAGAAAAACAGCCCCAAAGCATGATGCTGCCACCACCATGCTTCACTGTGGGTATGGTGTTCTTTGGGTGATGTGCAGTGTTGTTTTTGCGCCAAACATACCTTTTGGAATTATGGCCAAAAAGTTCAAGCTTGGTTTCATCAGACCATAACACATTTTCCCACGTGCTTTTTGGGGACTTGATGTTTGTTTTTGCAAACTTCAGCCGGGCTTGGATGTTTTTCTTTGTAAGAAAAGGCTTCCGTCTTGCCACCCTACCCCATAGCCCATTCATATGAAGAATACGGGAGATTGTTGTCACATATAGCACACAGCCAGTACTTGCCAGAAATTCCTGCAGTTCCTATAATGTTGCTGTAGGCCTCTTGGAAGCCTCCCTGACCAGTTTTCTTCTCGTCTTTTCATCAATTTTGGAGGGATGTCCCGTTCTTGGTAATGTCTCTGTTGTGCCATATTTTCTCCAGTGGATGATGACTGTCTTCAC
>JACXGI010017539.1:0-14356 GCA_016801175.1 Esox masquinongy
CTGTGTGGATACTACAGATGGTGTTTATTCATTTGAGATTTAATAACATAGAATTTCATGGGCTGTTTATAAAAAACAGAATTTAATCGTAGAAGCCTTTAAATAAAGCAGATCAACAAATCAATGGTGAGAGGGATCTAGTATACTGCCCCCACCTCCCAACACGGAAAACAAATACACCTTAAATATATATATATATATATATATATATATATATACATATATTTTTTTATTTTTTTTTAACATATTTGGGAAAATTGGCCAATTAATGTATTTAAGAAAATGTAATTAATACATCTAGAACTAATGATGAACATTTTGTGTTGTTTGTATATTCGCTGTGTGAGAACAAGTTGGCTGCGTTTGTTTAGAAAATTAGAAAATGGTTCTATTGTTGGCTGTAATATAAGATTTCAGCAAAAAAAAAACTAATTCCTGGGTTATACCTAAGGAACCCCACAGTCCTTGCCAGGATCAATCCACTAAAACCTGAGGCCTCTAAGGATGTAACCTGAAATGATGGGTATAATATGAAATGACTTTATTTGAATAAAGTTTAATGTGTGTATATATTTTTAAAGCGTGTGGGATATACATCTCAGAATAAAAGGTGAAATACATAAAAGGTTGCTATTCGTACCTGAAAGATGCATTTTGAATAAAGTTAAATGCATTCGCCATATATTTATCACATTCCACATGCCTTCATTGCAAAAATATATTTATTTTCCGTGTGGGTTGGGATGCAGCCCACCATTACCATGCTTGTTCATTCCTAGAACTGAAATATTTTTTTTATAGAGACTAGTAGAGGATATTTAGCCTAAATTGGGAACAACAATTGTCATTATGAACGCAACACTTGTAGAAAACGTCTAGCTTAAAACACCAATTCTTAAATAACCATTCTGCAAATGTCACCATGAACGTAGCACGTACCATCTACTCACTTCAAATTATTTTAAGTCATAAACTTGGAGGTAACGGGAATCACTGACCATCCAGGCATGACAAACAAAACAAATAGCACTATAGGAAGTTAAAAATAAGCAAACCTATACAAACGGAAGAATACAGAGGAGACACAGGCAACTTTACCTTGAAGCCAACTGAACAGGTTCGTAGATAAGATAGGTTTGAGGCCTGGCGCCTTGGATGTGGCCCTAATCACTTCTAAGAACAGGGCATGCTGACCTAGGTCTTCTTCTATACGTGGCAACCATGAACAGTCTAAAGCAATTTAAGGCCTAATATAAAACAGTCCATTTACTACAGTTAATTTTCATGGATGGATAGAATAAGAATAGGGTAATAAATTACTCTTTAACAGAAACATCGGTCAGGGGTCATTCCAGGCCTGGATACGGCACTCCAGGTGACTTTCCACACTGTCTAGCTCAAGACAACATCACGTGATGTGGATAAAGTTTTATGGCCAGACCCACAAAGGTGAGGTGTAGCCAAACATTTTTGTTGTTCTTTTTTTCTAGCACAAATGTTTTTGTTTTCTTCTACTGTGCTTTTGTTGTTTGAGGAGTGTTGGATCATTTTGAGAAAAGAAAGTAACTTTTTCCCATAATTTGAATTGCTCCTGTGTTATGTTCGGAATACACATCCATACTTTACACATTTGAATACCTGTGTGTTCATGGCCGGCCCTCCCATTAGGCAAGATTAGGCAGCCTCTTAGGGCAGCACTTGAATTTTGACAATTGGTTGACGCCAATTGCTACTGTAATGACTATTTTATCCAAGAAAATGAAAACCATGATGGAGAAGGGTTTGCATTTTCAGGGGCATATATAGCAAATGGCACCAATTACAGTTTAATTTGAATTCTTTGAATTCAGGCATTACAGTTTGCTCCTGAAATAATTGGACACTGACACAAGTTATGTTATTTTGGCTGTTTACCAAAATATATTCAAGTTACAGTTAAATAATGAATACAGGCTTAAAGTGCAGTCACACAGCTTTAATTTTGAGGGTATTCACATCCAAATTGAAGGAAGGGTTTAGGAATTACAGCTCTTTAATATGTAGCCCCCTCTTTTTCAAGGGACCACAAGTAATTGGACAATTGACTCAGAAGCTGTTTCATGGACAGGTGTGGGCTATTCCTTTGTTTTTTCTTCATCAATTAAGCAGGTAAAAGGTCTGGAGTTGATTCCAGATGTGGCATTTCCATTTGGAAGCTGTTGCTGTGAACCCACAACATGCAGTCAAAGGAGCTCTCATTGCAAGTGAAACAGGCCATACTTAGGACAAAAAAAGAAAAATGCTTCGGAGAGATAGCAGGAACATTAGGACTGGCCAAATCAACAGTTTGGTACATTCTGAGAATGCACTGGTGAGTTCTACAAGACAAACAGTGCTGGATGATCGTAGGATCCTTTCCGTGGTAAAGAGAAAGCCCTTCACAACATCCAGCCAAGTGACAAACACTCTCCAGGAAGTAGGCATATCATTTTCCAAGCCTACAATAAAGAGAAGACTTCACAAAAGCAAATACACAAGAGCAAATACAGAGGGTTCACCACAAGGTGCAAATTATTCATGAGCCTCAAGGATAGACAGGCCAGATTAGACTTTGCCATAAACATCTAAAAAAGCCAGCCCAGTTCTGGAACAGCATTCTTTGGACAGATGAAACTAAGATCAACCTGTACCAGAATGATGGGAAGAAAAAGTATGGAGAAGGCTTGGAACGGCTCATTATCCGAAGCATACCACATCATCTGTAAAACATGGTGGAGGCAGTGTGATGGCATGGGCATGCATGGCTTCCAATGGCGCTGGGTCACCAGTGTTTATCGATGATGTGACAGAAGACAGAAGCAGCCGGGTGAATTCTGAAATGTATAGGGATATATTGTCTGCTCAGATCCAGCCAAATTCAGTGAAGTTGGTTGGATGGCGCTTCACTTTACAGATGGATAATGACCCAAAACATACCACGAAAGCAACCCAGTTGTTTAAGGCAAAGATGTGGAATATTCTGCAATGGCTGAGTCAATCACCTGATCTCAACTCGATCAAGAATGCATTTCACTTACTGAAAACAAAACTTAAGGCAGAATGACCCACGAACAAACAACAACTAAAGAGAGCTGCAGTAAAGGCCTGGCAAAGCATCACAAAGAAGGAAACACAGCATTTGGTGATGTCCATGCGTTCCAGACTTCAGGCAGCCGTTGCCTGCAAAGGATTCTTGACAAAGTATTAAAAATGAACATTTTATTTATGATTGTGTTAATTTGTCCAATTACATTTCATCCCCTGAAATAAGGGGACTGTATGAAAATGGTTGCAATTCCTAAATGTTTCATATGATATTTTTGTTCAACCCCTTGAATTGAAGATGAAAGTCTGCACTTCAATTGCATCTCAGTTGTTTCATTTCAAATCCGTTGTGGTGGCATACAGAGGCAAAATTATGAAAATTGTGTCAGTGTCCAAATATTTTTGGCCCTAACTGTATTTCTGAGGTAGCAAACAGCAGCCTGGTCTCTGACCAACACATTGTTGGAGTGTCTGCGCTCTTTATGTCCCCCCAACCCCTGTGCATCTGCCTTTACTGTCAATATTTACGCCACTGATGAGGTCAATAATTTATCCACACAACTTCCAAAACAATGTGATATTCACAAAATATGAACAGAGACTAATTTTAACAAATAAAATATACAATGTTCCTCACAAGCAAAGCTTCTCCTAGGTGTAGTTGGAGGAAGATGAAACTTGGTTTCTCTAAGAGAAATGGATCTGAGAAAATGGAGGATGACACTTGACCTTCCCATGTGACCAAAGGTGACCAAAAAATTACTAGAATAGAAATAGAACAAAAAGCATAAGCTACTGCAGTAATGTAAAATAACTACAAGGTGATGTTAAATTGATAATAAATAATTGAATAAATAAAATGTATTGCTTATCATTACAACCTAATACATTTATAATTTTTGTATATTTTGATTTTATGTTAAATTACAATTATAATTTTTGCTTTCAGACATATATACACAGAGTTACACAATACACAGAGATAATGGTTCCTCACTATCTCAACACACAAAGTACAATCTTTGGGTTTACATGTACATGTTTGTGTGTGTGTGTGTTTAAGTGTCTGTACAGGTTAAGTATTTTTGAATAAGTCAAGCTAGCTTTCCATGTCCTACTGTTGGTGTCCACATCTATATTTAATATCAGCCACTATTCTACATGTTGACATCGCTGGATGCCCTAAAGATTCATTCTGGTCATGCTCTTTCTTTTACAAAGCCATGTTTTAAACATGCCGGCTAAGACGGAGACCAGCAAAGCAAATACATATTCTGTCTATACATGAGAGGCTAAGTCAAACGTGTTTGGAGAGGACATTGGTGTAAGGGGATGGGGTTTTCTGGGTCTGTTTGTGTTTGCCTGTGTGTGTGTGTGTGTGTGTGTGTGCATGCTAAATGGAAATACAGGAAATAGACCCTCTTGCTCTCGATGCATTTTTAAAGCGGCTCCAGTGTGGAAACAAACAATACCATTATTGACCTGCTTGAGCTTCCACCATGTCCCCCATCAACTGTAATGATTCCATCTCTCCCTCCCGCCAACACTTTCTGTGGAATTCTGTCTCTAATCCTCTATCCCCCACTTTCACTATTCTTCCCTTTCTCTCTCGTCTTTATCCCTCTCTTTTGTACTTTCTCACTCTAGACCTCACTTTCTCTCCTGCTTTCACTCTCTCCAAATAAATTTCTTTCTCCTTTTCTTATCAAGGAAGGCCCAGGAAAATGAGGATGCTTTTTGAATGCAGTGTGAAATGGTTGGGGAGCTGCGCTCACTCTTACCAGTCTTGGCCATCACAGCTACAGATTTCAAGGCTACAAGGGAAAGAATAATGAAGCACCTGGGAATGGAGCATTAAGGTGCTTAGAAGGCCAAATAGGAGGAACATCAGAAAAGATGTGCACAACATGTCATCTGACATGGGACATTTTCATGGTTGGAGTCAAAGGGGCCAGTGGACTTTCACATACTTCAAGAAAACTGAAGACTTTTCCTATCTTTACAACAGGTCTCTCACCACTACAGAAATCTGTATATCCAGCTGGAGCACATGACAAACTGGAAAACAGCCTTTCTGACCAATCAGAAGAGTGAGAACAAATAAGACTGCACATCATCACAAACTTGAAAGATGAGTCATCTGATCTTAGAGTTGCGATGGCTACTTCAGCACTGGGAATGGGGGTGGAGCTATTTCTGTCCATCATTAATATTGCCTGTCACATGACAGCTGTGACAACTGTGTAACCTCATAGAACTGCACAGGCAAATTTGAAAGGCACACGTCCTCTGGAGAGACATTCAAGACAAAAATTACAACCAAGACAGGCTGGTCAGTGAAGAGCATAAGTAGTCCCTGGGAAAAATTACATGACCTTTCACTTTAGATGACCACACAGGTGTTCATGGTCTCTGCCTACAGCACATCATCTAATGTGGGTAACCCTGACAACATTGTTGATAACATTCTTAAGGAAATTCCATTACTTTTCTAAACTGAGAATTTTCCTTACTGGTGTTTCCATTCCTGATGTCAGGCATACAATAACCCTACTCTTTATCATTACAGAGGTTTTTTGGGGTGATGAAGACTAGATGACTATGATAATTTAGTCTTTGAACAGCTTTGGGCTTTTGCAAACATGAGTGTGTATACAGGCTTTTACATACCCTGTTACCAAATGTTAGTTTAATACTATCTAGTAACTCAAAGAGACTCAGGAAAAACATCCCATAAATAAGACAAGAATGACATTAAGACAAGAGAAAGACTTATTTAGAAAGACAAAAACTTACATTTCACTGTTTGTACAACCCAAGAAAAGACACTGACACATTAGAGTGTATTGTAAAAATGCTTTGTAGTTTAGCACTCCTTAAAAAAATAAAATACATTTAAAAAAAATTCTTTTGAAGCACATTTTTTCTATCCTTAATAAGTTAGATGAATACCATATTTACATTGAAATCTGCATTAAGAATAATTTGACTAATATAAATAATCCCAGATTTAAAAGTACAAAGGCTGATTGGATTCTTACTTTTATTGTACATATACTTGGAACAAAGCTGCTGTAGCCTTATCTTCGCAAAGGTCTCTGTGCCAGCACCGATATGGGTTTTACCCCAGTGTTGACAGAGACCTGGAAGAAGGCTGTGTTGTAGCAGTTTTGTTTCTGCTCTTGCAAGCTGTACACATCACATCCTATACACAAGTTGTGCACATCAAGCTTTACACATCACAGCCTATACACATCACAAGCTGTACACATCACAGCATATACACATCACAAGCTGTACACATCACAGCCTACTGTATACACATCACAGTGTATCCACATCACAAGCTGTACACGTCACAGCCTATACACATCACAAGCTGTACACATCACAGCCGTACACATCACAGCCTACACACAGGACAAGGTGTACACATCACAGCCCATACACATCACAGCCCGTAAACATCAGAAGTTGTACACGTCACAGCCTACACACATGACAAGGTGTACACATCAGAGCCTATAGACACCACAGCCTGTACACATTACAAGCATCTTTCTGAAAAGTGAAATTCTTGTTACATGGCACGCAACATCTACATAGTAATTAAGACTTATATAAAGCAAAATACTAACAGAAAATACAAAATATACATGACAATAGTGACTAGAAGCAATTTCAAATAATGTAGAAATGGGAATATGGACAGTATGAATAGAAATCTTAAATATTGTAAATAAAGTGTTGTTGTGCCTATAAATGGATATATTAAAATGTGCATGAATGTGGCCTAAAATGTGGCCAGAGCATATAAAGTGTTCATGTGATCAATAGATCAGTGTTGCTGGTTGAGGAGCCTCATGCTACTAAACATATATACTAAACATGTATGTTATTATTTTATAATTTTATTAAAATATTAAATACCAAAAATGAATTTGATGATTTAAAAATTGTATTGTGATTACATACAAAACATTCATCTTATTTTTTAAATTATTTTATTATCATATACTGAACATGAATCTTTGAAACATATTTTAATGTAGTATTAAATACTATAAATTTGTCCTATTATTTTCAGTATGATTTTCGGGACTTTTTATTATTATTTGTTTATTTTAAAATCTAACTTAAGAATTATTACCATTTGAAGGATTTTGTTCGTTATGTCAGAATGCCAAACAAGCAGACGGTTTGTTCTTGTCACGGTGTAAGTTTAAGTTGTGGTTGAAAAAGTTTATGGAATTTGGGTGAAACCTGCCAGGTGTCAATGTAAACACCCTCTGATCAAGAAGCATACTGTTTTAATTTTTTCATTATGGGGTACAGTGTATTGAATGACGTTAAAAACAATAATAATAATAATATATATATATATATATATATTTATTATTATTTTTTCTATATTTATTATTATTATTTTATATATATTATAAGTTTCTCTGGTTTCTTAGTATTCATAGGTATGTGTTTGTGTAAAATGAACAGTTCTGTATCATTCTATAAACTACTGGCAACATTACTCCCAAATTCGGAATTAAAATATTGTCATTTAGAGTATTTATTTGTAGAAAATAACAACTGGTCAAAATAACCAAACAAATATGCATTGTTTTCAGATGTCAAATAATGCAAAGAAAACAAATTCATATTCATTTTTCAACAACAAAACACTAATGTTTTAACTTAGGAAGAGTTCAGAAATCAATATTTGATTTTAATCACAGCTTTCATGCGTCTTGGCATGCTCTCCACCAGTCTGTCACATTGCTGTTGGGAGACTTGATGCCACTCCTGACACAAAAATTCAAGTAGCTCGGCTTTGTTAGATGGCTTGTGATCATCCATCTTCCTCTTGATCACATTCCAGAGGTTTTCAATGGGGTTCAGGTCTGGAGATTTGACAGGGTCTTGATCTGGTGGTCCTCCATCCACACATTGATTGACCTGGCAGTGTGGCATGGAGCATTTTCCTGCTGGAAAAAACAATTCCCAGAGTTGGGGAACATTGTCAGAGCAGAAGGAAGCAGGTGTTATTCCAGGATAACCTTGTACTTGGCTTGATTTATGTGTCTTTCACAAAGACAAATCTGCCCAATTCCAGCCTTGCTGAAGCATCCCCAGATCATCACCGATCCTCCACCAAATTTCACAGTGGGTGTGAGACACTGTGGCTTGTAGGCCTCTCCAGGTCTCCGTCTAACCATGAGATGACCAGGTGTTGGGCAAAGCTGAAAATCTGAATCGTCAGAGAAGATGACCTTACTCCATTCCTCTACGGTCCAATCCTTATGGTCTTTTGCAAACTTCAGCCTGGCTCTTCTTTGCTTCTCATTGATGAAGGGCTTTTTTCTAGCTTTGCACAACTTCAGCCCTCCCCCTAGGAGCCTGTTTCGAACCGTCCTCGCCGTGCACTTCACCCCAGCTGCTGTTTGCCATTCTTTTTGTAGGTCACTTGATGTCATCCTACGGTTGTTGAGTGAAATTCAAATGAGTTGACATCATCTCAGTCAGTGGACAGTCGTTTTCGGCCTCTGCCAGTCTGTAGCTTTGTTGTCCCCAATGTCTGTTGCTTGACCTTGTTCTTATGAACCGCCGTCTTTGACATTTTCAGGATGGAAGCAACCTGACGCTCACTGTATCCCTCTGCCAGTAAAGCCAGAATTGAACCCTTCTTTTCCTCACTCAAAGCTTTTCCTTTCAACATTTGTCATGCTGAATAGTAATTTTTTTATTCAAATTGCCTTTGAGGTACTACTTGCACTGTTTTTGCCATCCAGCTGGTCCTATTGCAAGAGGATAATGATGACCACAGCAGTGGTTTTTGTTTACTTTTCCTCGTTAAATTAGATTTGGTTCAGGTAATCACCTAATCAGTACCTCATTAAGTAAAATGAGGTGTGCCTGTATTGGAATTTAAAAGACACTGGAATGGAATGGCTGCCATACATGTAGAGATGCTGATTTAAGAAAAAATAGGAGTGGTCTCTTATTTTTTTCCAGAGCTGTGTGTATGTATTTATATATACATATTTACATATACATTCTCATCAAAATGTGGAGAATTTGAAGGAGTCTGAATACTTTCCGATGTACTATATATCCTATAGCTAATAATAATTAAATAAATAATAATACATTTTATTTGGGGGACACCTTTCAAGAATGAGGCATAAAAATGGGCCCATGTAAGTGAGTTATCCAACTTCGTAAAAGTAATAGCTAGTGTGATGCACTAATTACAATTTACTTAACTAGGTTATATTTTTTCTTCACTGAAGTGTATGGTTCTACCCACAAATGCAACAGACTTCAACATAATGTGAAGAGATATTTACCGGCAGCCATCTTCTTTCACTGAAAGCAATATTCTCCTTAACACCAATTGGACAGTTTTTGATTGGACGTGTTTAGAGACAAAACTATTTTAAACTGGGTTCCTCCCCCTTTTTCAATTTAATTTCACCAGTCCTCGTGTAGTGTGGCGAGGTCTAACTGACTCGGGATGGGGGGAACGTTGAAGGGAGAGAGGGATATTTTAACGCTGCACAAAGAATTAGGACACATGCACTGTGAGAACAGAGGACATTTAGTAAAGAACTAACAAAATAAAATAGAAACTAGATCACAAAGACAAAAGAGAAAAACGTTGGCGTAACCAAAACAAAGAAAGACAAGACAGTGGGAAAGGAAGAACTTAAATAGGGACAGTGATAAGGAACACAGATGAGGAAATAACAACAAACAGGTGTCCCAGATCCAAATGAGGGAGAGAGGGTGTTGGATCTCACTGGCACGGCAAGACATATGAGGGGGAGAGGGTGTTGGATCTCACCGGCACGGCAAGACATATGAGGGGGAGAGGGTGTTGGATCTCACCGGCACGGCATGACATATGAGGGAGAGAGGGCGTTGGATCTCACCGGCACGGCAAGACATATGAGGGGGAGAGGGTGTTGGATCTCACCGGCACGGCATGACATATGAGGGAGAGAGGGTGTTGGATCTCACCGGCACGGCATGACATATGAGGGGGAGAGGGTGTTGGATCTCACTGGCACGGCAAGACATATGAGGGAGAGAGGGTGTTGGATCTCACTGGTATGACATGACATATGAGGGAGAGAGGGTGTTGGATCTCACTGGCACGGCAAGACATATGAGGGGGAGAGGGTGTTGGTTTTCACTGGCACGGCAAGACATATGAGGGAGAGAGGGTGTTGGATCTCACGTGACACAATGTGACGTATGATGGAGAGATGGTGTTGGATCTCACGTGACACAATTTGACATATGAGGGAGAGATTGTGTTGAATCTCACGTGACACAATGTGGTATATGATGGAGAGATGGTGTTGGATCTCACGTGACACAATGTGACATATGAGGGAGAGATTGTGTTGAATCTCACGTGACACTATGTGACATATGATGGAGAGATTGTGTTGAATCTCACGTGACACAATGTGACATATGAGGGAGAGATTGTGTTGAATCTCACGTGACACAATGTGACATATGAGGGAGACATTGTGTTGGATCTCACGTGACACAATGTGACATATGAGGGAGAGGGCATTGGATCGCACCGGCATATCATCCAATTAGCTTCAAATACAGAGGGCATTAATGTCACTGTCTGGAACAGTCTGTGTTCCAGCAGCCCATGCTGTTTTCAGCTAGCGGGACAGGCTCTGTTTCCAGAGTGAGGCTTTATAGTCATGGCTGGCAGACACATTGATGAGGCATGTCGCACAGCTGAGAGTTGAGTGAGACAAACTGATTTAGTTAATTCAGTCAGTTGTCCTAACAAGCCCTGCTATCTATGCTTGCAGCTGGACACATCAGCCTTCATTTGAAACATGTGTGCTTATGTTGTGACCCAGGACTGTTCACAATCATTAGGATTTTATCTCAGTCATTGTTTGCATTTTCCCCCAAGTATGTAGACTTTAATGCCATGATTACATTTTTTTTAATTGACTTCAATAAAGGAGGTTTAGCTTTCACCCGGATCTGGTGTCCTACAGGCTAAGCTACGCTATGTACGTTATAGCTAACGTTAGTTAGCTATGTACCTTTCCTTACCGAAGGACAGTGTCTGTATGCAACTCAGTGCATAGACGCACGTTTTACACACTTTATTTCAGCTCATAAATCCAATGTAACACTTAAAAAGGAAAAGGAAATAATTCAGTACCCAAAAACACACACAACCCTTCCACACATAGTGACCAGGCAGCTGACAGTCTAAACATTGTGAGTGCAACCCATCAGTCCTTGGCGTCCATTCCTAACTTATCATGTTTACACCAAAGACAACTATCTCCAACAGCCAACACCTCTGCCAATAGTACTCAGCATGCCATCACCTAGCAACACCTGGCTAACCCTGCAGCACTACTGTCAGTAACACTGGTCTGCAGAAGAGGCAGTGTGAGTCCATTACAGACAGGTGATTAGAGTCAGCAGAGAAAGTAGAGTGAGATCATTAAAGACAGGTGATTAGAGTCAGCAGAGAAAGTAGAGTGAGATCATTAAAGACAGGTGATTAGAGTCAGCAGAGAAGGTAGAGTGAGATCATTAAAGACAGGTGATTAGAGTCAGCAGAGGAGGCAGAGCAAGTCCATTAGAGACAGGTGATTAGAGTCAGCAGAGGAGACAGAGCGAGTCCATTAGAGACAGGTCATTAGTGCCAGGAGAGAAGGCAGAGTGAGTCCATTACAGACAGGTGATTAGAGTCAGCAGAGGAGGCAGAGCGAGTCCATTAGAGACAGGTGACTAGAGTCAGCAGAGGAGGCAGAGCGAATCCATTAGAGACAGGTGATTAGTGTCAGCAGAGAAGGTAGAGTGACAGCATTAAAGACAGGTGATTAGACTCAGCAGAGGAGGCATAGCGAGTCCATTAGAGACAGGTGATTATAATCAGCAGAGGAGGCAGAGCGAGTCCATTAGAGACAGGTGATTATAGTCAGCAGAGGAGGCAGAGCGAGTCCATTAGAGACAGATCATTAGTGCCAGGAGAGAAGAAAGAGTGAGTCCATTACAGACAGGTGATTAGAGTCAGCAGAGGAGGCAGAGTGAGTCCATTACAGACAGTTGATTAGAGTCAGCCGAGGAGGCAGAGTGAGTCCATTAGACAGTTGATTAGAGTCAGCAGAGGAGGCAGAGTGAGTCCATTACAGACAGGTCGAGGTTGTGGCTGAGGCAGAATGAATCTATTACAGACAGGTGATTAGAGTCTTCTGAGGCAGAGTTAGTCCATTACAGAAAGATTATTAGTCAGCCGAGGAGGCAGAGTGACTTCATTACAGACAGATGATTAGAGTCAGCAGAGGCAGAATGAGTCCATTACAGACAGGTGATTAGAGTCAGCAAAGGAGGCAGAGTGAGTCCATTACAGACAGCTGATTACAATCTGCAGTTCAGGCAGAGTGAGTCCATTACAGACATGTGATTAGAGTCAGCCGAGGAGGCAGAAGGAGTCCATTACAGACAGGTCGAGGTTGTGGCTGCCTAGAATTCAAATCCCACACATGAACAAACATATTTATATGTGCATATAATGCATTTTATTTCTCTCTCTGCCTCTCAATTCAAATCAATATGTTTTATTAGCATGGAAAGTGAGTTATCACACACTGCAAGTATATCTCCCTTCTCTCTCTACTCTTTCCCTCTTCTCTCCCCTCTCTCCAACTGCCTGTCAATCTCTCCATCACTCACTGTCTCTCTCTCTACACATCCCAATTAACATTACCCCAAATACTGCATTCTCGTTCCCTAACAAGGCTACAAATGGGCCCTCCATGTTTCGGTAACATTAAAAGATGTCAAGTTAAACCTCCTAACTCCCTCCACTTCCTGACCTGATCGGCTTATTTAAAAGCTGATTGAGTTGATTTTATGTTGGGCCAGGAGAGGAACCTGATATTGCTAGGTTTAGGGCCTATCTATCCTTCTTTCCTTTCTTCTCTGTCTTTCTCACACACACCTGATGTCATTAGGTTTCGGGCCCTCTCTTTTTGGAAGGGAACAGACGGGGTAGGGATAGGAACACATGTTCCTGTTCATTTAGGTATGCCTTCCAACTGACACCCTCTGTTGAGTGCACTAGAGCCCACAGGGTTCTGGTCTAAAAGAGTGCAATAATTACCTAATTGGGTTCCATTTGGGACCTATTCTAGGACTGTGCCTGCCAGCCCTGTCCCCCTCTCTCCCATCACACCCTCCCCTCCCCCAGGTAATGCAGCCGTTAATTGTGTTTCCAGTCCCTCGTCTCACAATCTGGACTCCCTGCATCTAAGCATGCTCCAGGTGTGTCATTTAGACGCAGGCAACTGTAGAAACCACAACAGGGCATTTGGAGCAAATACACACACACAGTCAGACACACACACAAACACACACACACACAGTCAGAAACACACATACACACACACACAAACACACACAGTCAGACACACACACAAACACACACACACACAGTAAGGCACACACACAATAAAACACAAACACGCAGTCAGTCGAACACACACACACACACTTTTACTTTTTGAATGTTTTAATTTCCAAGGGAGTTTTTATTGAGTGTCTCTTATCGTTTCCTTTCGGTTATTGGGCTCTTATCCTGTTATTGGCTTCACTGAATGCTGCTGAAAGACCTGAAAGGTTAGACATGTTGTATTTCTGCATGCCATTAATCTGATGTCCTAAGTTGAACTTCCCACAACAGGGCTGTCTTCAGGGTGAAATAAACGGAAACAAAATGGTCGGAAAAAATAATAAAATGCAGGTATTATCTGACAAAGTCCAGTAAAAACTATTCTAAAACATATTTATTGGATTTATTTATTTAACCATTGGCCTTCCTGTGAAGACGTGCACCTGTGAATTGTCCTGTGAATTGTTATCCAATCAAGAGAATCGTTGCTGTATTTGGGATCTGACGGTGGATCACCTCTCTTAGAAAAGGCTGCCTGGTCCTCCAAACACATAAACCATAAACATAAGTACATCATTTAAAAAATAAACAAGTGTCAAATGTAGTGCACCAGATTTGGAAAACAAAAAGCAATGCATTCGATCTGGGTTACAGGCCAAATTAAGTGCATTCTTTTTTTTCTATTATTAATATATATTTTCATAAATTGAACAAGTAGGCAAATATATGCACACATGTATTCATACACACCCATATCCAGAGTGACAACCACACATACCTAATCCCACACATACACACTCACTCACACTCACACACACACACACACACACACACACACACACA
>JACXGI010017540.1:0-14352 GCA_016801175.1 Esox masquinongy
CCTCGCCGAGGACTGGCCGCCGCCGCCCGACCTCGCCGAGGACTTGCCGCCGCCGCCCGACCCCGCAGAGGACTGGCCGCCGCCTCCCCAGTCTGTCCCGGCCGTTCTGCCTTCCCGGCCTGCTCCTCCGCCGGCTCTCCCGGCTCTTGACCCTCCGCCGGTTCTCCCGGTGCCTGGTCCTCCGCCGGCTTCTGATCCTCCGGTACCTGCGGTTCCACCTCCCCGGTCTGTTCCGGCGGCTCCGCCTCCCCGGCCCGTTCCGGCCGCTCCAGGTGCTGAGCCTCCGCCTGTCCAGATGCCGTCGTCCTG
Organism: Esox masquinongy; assembly: GCA_016801175.1. Taxonomy (NCBI): domain Eukaryota; kingdom Metazoa; phylum Chordata; class Actinopteri; order Esociformes; family Esocidae; genus Esox; species Esox masquinongy. Next base: position 310 of record JACXGI010017540.1, read on the forward strand.
CCCTCCCCCCATGAGTGGTTCCCGGTCTTGCGGTCGGGAGCCCGCGCCTTTGGGGGGGGGTACTGTCACGGTACAGTGAGGATCAGCGCCACCGTCCCGTACATCTTCAGTTCCAACTACTCCACAAACACATCCCGGACTTGTTTCGTGTCACATGTCGTTAACTATTCACACCAGGTCCCAATCATCCCATTAGTATGTGTTTAAATGTTTCCCCTCTGCTCCCCACATTTGTCGTTCATTGTTGTTGCTACTGTGTCTGCTACATGTAACCGGTGAGTCTTTTTGTTTGCTGTCACAATCAGCGCCTTTCTTTTCATTACTTTTGTTTGAGTGCTCCGTGTTTTATTAAAAACCCTCTACCGAGAGTTATCTGCCTCCGCCTGGTTCCTCCCGTATAACCACCGTTACACTGTCTCTTGACGATACCAAAAGAAATAATCTGCAGCTGTAGTTGTTCTGGAGTACTTGTATGACAGGGTAACAGAGGTTCCCTCTAAACAGTTTTCTTCATTCTTTAGTGGAGTGAGGTCCTGAGAACTGACACCTGCATAGAGAATGGTTTTAATACACATACATTGCATTTTTATTTGAAATTCAATACAAATCAAATGGATGTATGAACATATTTTCTTATTTGTACTGTCTTACCTACCCATACATTTGCTCAGAAACAACACTAAATACAGCCACAACATCTTATATGTAGAGAGCCAAACCAAAAGTCTCTGTCTGGTTCTGCAATTTTCAGCTGTTCAGCCCCTGCTCAACAAATTGTCCCTCCTTAATGTTTCAAAAATGTACATACAGGATGTCTGTTTCCTCACATGATTCTTGACAGGTGTCTGGAGTTCCTGCCTCTGTGGGCGCCATGGGAAAGAAGTAAAGAGCTGAGTCTGAGGCGGTGACACTGTACATGTAGAAAGTGCCACAATTTGCAAGCAAGATAAATGTATAGCAAAATATATTGCCTGATCTTCCTAATCCTGATCAACCCATAATTAAAGTATTTTGGTCAGATGCTTTATTATTTTCAGGGTTCATGTTAAAAGCTGTATCTGAAGAGAGGTTTGCCATTTTTAAATGAAAGTGTGGGAGTGAAAATGTGAGCGTGGATGCATGAGCGTTTGTGTTTATCCTTTTTTCTACTGGCCATTATCATGATCCATATTTAATCAACTTACAGTTATATGCATTTTTCATCACTACCTGATAATTTTTGTTTTTTTATTTTTTGTTTCATATATAGCTCTGGAAAAAAATAAGAGACCACTGAACCTTTTTCTTTCCTTTCCAAAAAAGTTGAAAAGGAAAGTTTTGAGTGAGGAACAGAAGCATTCAATTTGCAGTGGTCTCTTCATTTTAACCCTTCTGCTCCTCACTCAAACCCTTCCTTTTTGACTTTTTTGGAAAGAAAAGTAAAAGGTGCTGTGGTCTCTTAATTTTTTACGGAGCTGTATGTCTCTTTGTCCTGTATGCAGGAGTGAAGCTGCATCTGTAATAGAGGGGAAATGTATATATTAGGTGCTGTGGGGTGGGGCTTTAAGTCTCCTGGGTTCCAGGCCTGAGCAACCATACCTCTCAGGAATTATGTTAATATCAGTCTTCCCACTCTTTTCAAAAGATCATTTTCCAGGATATTTTCAGTGAAGATCTAGCTGGTATGACAGACAGGGATCACATCATACACTAATATGTTCCTCTCTGCGGACATCTGATTTTAAAGACGTGCAGTCTATGGCTATAGCTTATCTATGAAATCATCTATTACATGCATAGAAATTATGACACATCATAGAAAAATGCAAACACACCTGCAGATACACAGCACTTCACTTCGTTAGTATAACAAAGTTACAATTATGGTTTGGGTAACTATCACCTCAGGTATTTTCTTTTAATTTCTCCACTGTCTCTTTCTCTAATAACATAGAATTAGGCTAAGGGGGAAAAGAAAAAGTATCTGCCACTAGCCTTACTCTAAATAATTCACTTAATAATAATAAAAATCAGGAAGATCATCAATGCACTGTTTAATTGTTTAATTGTCACTGTTTAATTGTCAAGCAATTTTTACATGGCCTTGCCCTTGTGCATGCACATCTACTGATACTTCCCCTAGCCAGTCCCTGAGCTGGGGGTCTTCTTTCCACTCATTCTTGAACTTGCACTGTCTTCCTGACATTCTGTCAAACACTCCTGTAATTACAGGACATGGGTTATTATAGAACCTTTCAGCATGCAGACATAACCTTACATACAGACCTAATGTCACTATTTTTACTATCGCCTTTTACTGTTGCTTTTTTCCTTTTTACTGTTAATTTCTTGCTTTGTTTTAATGGTATGTTTTAATATTGTTATAAGTTTTTATGGTATTGTCATTGTATTTTTTGTTTCTTTTGGAAAGCCATTTGTGTTCTATGCTCGGTAAGTGCTTTTCTTATGAATTATATTTTAACCACTGCTGCCTGAATTCCAATAACTGAATAGCCTCAACACAAATAATAGCCTACAATTTGGCCTACTGACAATTGAAAGGTGCATATACTGCCACCTACTGTACCGGAGTGTGAGGCCGGTCACGGCCTACCTACATCACATCCTTCTGCTCAAACCTGTCTCCCTGAGAAATTGTGACACAGCCCTTGCCACCTCCCCACTGCTCTTCCCGGCCCCCTGCAAGCCATCTACATCCCACTTCCTACCCGCCCCTTAACCTTTTCATACAACCTTTCCCTCTCAACATCATACTGCTCACAATACAACAACGAATGTTCAACTGTTCCTTCCACAAGACACCCATCACACAGACCTGTCTCATGCTTACCTGTCACCTTCAATGATGAGTTCAGCCCTGTATGCCCTAACGTTGATCCACCCCACATTACCTCTTCTCTCCTACACCCCATATTCCTTAACTCTACCCTCACCGTTCGCTGTACCCCATAATACCCTCTTCCCTTCCTGGTACCATCCCACTTCCTCTGCCAACATTCATAACCCACCCCCTTTATTATTGTTTTAATTTCACCCCCTCCTTCCTACACACCCTCCTAGTCTACCACTTTGTTACCCTCCACACCAACATGAGCTGGCACCCAGCAGAACCGAGCCACCACCCCCATAACCCCAACAACAACACCATCATCTCCACCAAAAACTCACCTCTATCTGACTTTCCAGTCCGTAAGCTGCTTAACACTGCTGCTGAGTCAGAACACACCACCACTCTCAACGGTCTCACCTCCACCCACCTCAACCCAAGAATCATCACTACCCTCTCTGCTGTATACACCGACACCTGGTCTGTTATCCTCTGGACCACCTGCACATTGAATTCAGGCACATTCACTCCCACACCAACACTTCCACTCTCCGGATCCATTGACCCATCCATATACATCTGGACAAACGTGTAATACCCCTCACCAACATACCTCTCCACACATCGACCCATACTTCCCTTGTCCCACACCTTCCTTCCCTCTAACAAACTGACATCCACCCACAACTTTGGAAACAACCAATGTTGAACATCTCCTTCCTTCAACTTACCCACTTCCCTCTCCCAGCAATTATCCCCAACCTCGACTGCTGGATGACCCTTCACGCTCCCCTTCAATCTCACCCAGTACGCCAGTGCCAGTTAATCCCCTTTAATCTCACCCAGTACGTCAATGCCAGTTAATCCTGCCTCAGCTCCAGCGGCATCTGCCCTACTTCCACTTGCAAGGCCTCAATCAGTGTCCTCCTAAACGTACCTATACACAACCTCAATGTGGTTGACTGGATCACATCTAAACATATTACTGATTTAGCTGCAGAACCATACACAAAACACCCATAATCCATAATTGACCTTATGGAGTGAACAAGTTGGTGACATACTGCCACGTCTATCTTTCTCCATTCTTGGAGAATGAGCTCTTTCAGAGCCTGGATGCTGGACAGGGAATGATGCTCGACCTGTCTATTCAGAACTCCCCACTGGTGTTCTATTGGGTTGAGGTCAGGTGACATACTTGGCCACTGAATCACTTTCACCCTGTTCTTCCTCAGAAATGCAGCAGTGGCCTTGGATGTATGTTTTAGGTCAATATCATGTTGTCAGAGTGCACTGCGACCCAGTGTGTGGAGAGATGGTAGCATCTTCTCTTTCAGTATTTCGCAGTACATCTGTGAATTCATGATGCCCTGAATGAAGTGCAATTCCCCGACACCTGCAGCACTCATACAACCCCACAGAAGAAGACTGCCACAGCCATGCTTTACTGTGCATACCATGCATTTTTCATTGTACTTTTCCCCCTTGCGATGCCATACAGTTTGGATGCCATCAGTTCTAAAAAGACTGAACTTTGTCTCATCAGACCAAAGTATGGAGTCCCAATATTCTTCACTTCTGTCAACATGGGCCCTGGCAAATGCTAAACGGGCTTTTTTGTTCATGGGCTTTAACAGTGGCTTCCTTCATGGACGACACCCTTGTATGCCACTCCTGTGCAGCATACGTCTTATAGGACAAAACTCTCATCTGGAGGTGTTAGCTTCCTTGGACTCCCTGGACGGCTCAGAATGCTTTCCACAAGTCCATCCTTATTGAATTTTTGAATAACTTTTGCTACTGTATTCTAAGTAGCAATGCTTTATTAGTCAGAATACAGTTCTGACTAATTAGTACATTTTTGTACCATGGTCTGAAATCACTTTGTTCAAAAACTTTCAGTTTAGTTTTTTTCTACTGACAAATCTCATTTGCAACCAATAAACCGGAGTTGCTGAAATATTTTGTTGTATAGGAACCAATAGAAAGTATTCTGAAGAGGGACAGATGATTTTCTGAGACGTGTTGGGGTGTACTCATTGATGCTGAGTACTGTATATAGTGCACGTGGTTCCTCCAACTCATCTTTTCATCAAACCACAGGCCAAGGTTTTTGAACTCCGACACCCGCAGCAATTCCTGTCCATAGAAACACAATCTCACACTTCAACCTTTCTCCTAGAATACACCATAAAACATGACTTGGCCACCGACAGTCTGCACCCTTAAGTCAATGACCACACCTCCACCCCAGTAACTGCTTCCTGCATTGTCTTCATCGCCCATTCCACATTCCTTCCTCTTTTCCATATTGCCCCATCATCCGCATACAAAGCCACCCCCATCCCCGGACCCGCTGCCCCAAACATGTCATTGATCATCACCTCAAACAACACTGGGCTCACCACACTCCCCTGCGGCGTACCATTAACGACCTCAAACTCCCTGGACAGGTCTGTCCCAACCTTCACCCAGAAAACCCTACCAAACAAAAAACATAAAATCCAATTATACAACCTTCCGTCTACACCCAACCTACTCAACTTAATCAATAAACCCTCTATCCACATTGTATCATAAGCCTTCTCCACATCAAAATACGCTACACACATGTACACCGATGTACAGCCTCAAACACCCAACCTATGACATTGGCTTTATCCACATTTGTGTCCGCAGGAACACCACCTTCCACTAAAATGGTACCTTGATTTACAAACCACTGGGTAATGATCACTACCAAAAGTAGTCTCATGACACACCTCCCACTCACACATCCCCACCAACGTAGCGGAGACTAACGTCAGATCCAGACACAATTCTGATCCCCTCACAACATAAATTCTGGTACCCCTCCCATCATTCAGACACACCAGGCCAACACAGCCCTTAAAGTCCTCCACCGTTCTCCCATTACCATTCATCCGCACACTCCCCCACACCTCGTTATGTGCATTAAAATCCCCACACCACAGCACCCGTACAACACTGCATCTCCTATCAACCTCTTCCAACGTCCCCAAAACAAGCTGCTCACATGGGTTATAGAAATTAGCTATCCCTATATTCTCCTTATATCCTGCAATCTCTATGCCCACACATTCTGACACCATTACCTCCACCCATCTGTAGTTCACACGAAGGTAGCACAGCCCCCACCCGAACCCTCCACTCTGTCACACCTAACTGACCTGAAGTCAAACTGGGCTTAAGCTACGTTTCTTGTACACAGACCACATCAGGTACCACATCCATACCAAACATAAACGTCTTAAACTCCTGCTCATTAGCCACCAAACTCCTTGCGTTCCATTGAAGCACCACAAACACCATCCTAAGCCTGTCACCCCGCCCCGACTTCTTGTCCTTTTCAACAACTCATGAATCATTGCCCTAACAACCTCAGAAATACCAAGAAACTCCCTAGCCGCCCATACTTCTACATCCATTCGTGCAGACTTTTTCTTGACCTAATCACTAACATTCGTTATACCACAAATGAACGCCAAGAAGCCAATCCTGTCCACCACCAAGGAATCTTCACCCATCCCACAGTCATGTTGTCATGTCACCAGCACCACCACCTGACACCCATCCACCGTCACCTCAGACACCAGCCCATCATCCCCTTGTTCAACTGGAGGTACGCCACCCACTCTCCGGACTGCTTCAGCATACGTGACCTTATCCATGATTCCATACCGCTGAGACTCTGCTGCCTGCATCTGCACCCTACACCCACCAAATGCCACACTGACCTCCCCACCGCAGTTACAACACTTTACTTGATCCCCTTCCCCATATTAGCCATACTCGTGGACCCCTGCATCTTCCACACCTACCACTCCCTCTACACACAACAGCTACATGTCCCATACACTGGCACTAGGAACACCACAATGGCGGCGGTACATATTCCCTTACATAGTAACTTATGAACCCCACCTGCACCCTACTCGGTAACGGACCTCCAAATTCCAACAACACCGTCGAGCTAACCTTCTCATTCCCCCCACCCTACTGTTCATCCGTCTCGCTTCCACCACCACACCTCCCGACACCACCCTCTGAAGCTCTTCCACTGTCAGGTCTTCAGGAACACACCCCTCTCTTCTTCGCTGTACTTCCAGGAACCTGACACTTCACTCTTCCCCCATTTAACATATCCAACCTCAACAATTTATCCCTTTGCGCTTCATCAGTCACAACAACAAGTACCCTACCAAAACTCAAACACCTCGCTTCTTTCACCCACCCAACCTCCACCTTAATCGCTTTGATCAAACAGTGTTACACCGTACACTAGCAGCTGTTTAGAAGAGTACTGTAACCCAGCAGCAATATTGGTAGTAGTATTGAATATTATTGATATGGCAAGTATGGCAATAATATACAGAACAATGTAAACTAGCAGCACTTTTAGAAAGAGTAGGAAGGGAGTATGAACAGTATGGTAGAAGTATTGAGTATTATAGATACATATGAGAGTAATATGCTTATGAATGGTACATGCAAAGGAATATTCTAATGTCCATTAAATGTACCTGAAAGGACATCACAGCGTCTGGAATGTTTGTGTGTGATCAGTATGATCATGGATCACCGTTGCTGGTTGAGGAGCCTTATGGCCTGAGGGAAAAAAACTGTTCCCTCAGGCTATAAGGGTCTAGTCTCAGGTAAACTGTACTAGTCCCGGGTAAACAATATTCAACTCATCTGATTCATTTACTTCATTTTCTCAGTATTAACCGTGTTACGTTGCCAAGCGTTTTTGGTTATTTCACACTAGAGTTTACATCCTTGGAGTGATTAAACTCAACACAGTATTCCAAGCACTGGAATGTAGTTGCATATTCAGGGTTCCCACGCATCCTGGAAAACCTGGAAAACAGTTGATCTATTTTCCAGTCATGGAAAACACATGGAAAATGACAGAAAAAGTAAAATGTCCTTGAAAACTAATTTAACATTATGTTGTGGTTGCTCGGTTATGTTGCTCCATCATTGTGAACACACATTAGAATCACGTCACATGGTATATCATTGCTTATTTTATCCTATAGTTTCGCTGTATATATATTTTTCTTCTTAATATGCACAACGTAGTTGTAGTGTGGTATGCCACCATTCATAAGGTTATTACACTCATGTGTCTATAATGTTCTCTAATATTCAATAATTATACCAAATTGTATTATGTATATTATTTCCATACTTGCCATATCTATAATGTTTAATACTACTACCCAGATTGCTGCGAGTTCACATTACTCTTTTTAAACTGCTGCTAGTGTACAGTGGTATTATTGCTTTATTTTTTGTTTGGCTATTTTTCTTCTTAATTCTCACTACGTAGTTGTCGGTAACATTGCCAGAAGAATTTAATTGTGCATGATGACACTGTGTTCTTTGGTACATTTGACAAATAAACATTGAAACTGTGATGGCTGCTCCGTGTGGCGCTGCGTGCTCTCTCCCTCTCCGGTGCTCCACCTCGCCGGTGTTCTAACCGCCGGCAGGAGCAGATGGCAGCAGCGCACCCAACACACCCTCACACCTGTTTTGAGTTAGTAGTTATGATGTCTATTTTAGTTCCTGGTTTTTACGCGCACCTCACCGGTTATTGTATCTGTATGCTGTCAGAGACGATGTGGTGACATAAGCTGTTTATAAAAGAAAGAAACGTGTTCTTTGTGTCGTTGTGTTATGTTACTTTCCTTTAGCCTCTCCTTTGGACTAGAGATGGGAAACCAAGGCTTTCTGAACCATTGAGGCTTGTTTCGAAAAAACTATTTGCATTGCTCGAAGCTTTCCAACACAGTGCACAGCAGGGACATCTGCTGGAAAAAATGTAATATGACATGTTTGATTTAGGCGTGTTGTATTTAGCCCGGAGTGGCGTATTCAAAGTAATGGTAAGGATGAATGAATAATGAAGACCACTGAAAAGCGTAACCTCAATAAAACAGGAATTTGTGGAGAGAGAAAGGATGACATTTTGCGTTCAACAAAATCGTATTACCTGCAACAGAAAGAATTGAACACATGACCATGTGAACATCAGTCTAGAGCACTACAGTTGTGCCACAGTATTAGATGGGTGACCCTGGCATTTGGTCACTTGTGCACTGTGGAGTGTTACATTCTGGTTTGCAAGTAACTTGGTCAAACGAAATTTCAGACGTCATCGATCACATGATATTATAGCCTACTAAAATATCTTTCAGTTTTAGTAACATTCATATAATTTGAATAATGATTGAGCCATTTTAGTCAAAAAAAATGTCCTTCTGTTTCAGTCTCATTTTAGTCCAATCACAGTTATTGCCTCATTAACCTATAGTAGCCTAAACATATCACCATATCATATAATGCGAATGGGACATATCAGTGTTTCACTTACAGTGTTGATATTGCCTTCAATTAAGCCTATTAATTAAAATTGTAAGGGCAGCGTTGTGTACATTGTGGAAGTGTGAAATGTAATAAGCCAGTGAAAAATGCATAATGCACTCACGTTATTGTTTGCACAGTTTAATTTACATGGATGGAAATATAGCTGTGTGCTATTTAGTCCTCGTTCAACCTGTGTTTTTTGTATGTCCCTGTGTCCCTGGGAAAAGGGTTTTTTTAGCAAGTCGCCCTTGGGCATACACAACCCGTAGGAAACATTTGTCTAAAAACGCTAGTTAGAACTGAGCGGACCACCCACTGTATTTTTGTATTGGTTAGTAGTCAGCTAAGCGGTTCTTGAGGCAGGCAGGTTCAGTTTAGGGGTGTTTTGACTATATTATTTCATTTCTTGGGTTCAGCTCAGCCCCTTTTCCCTTCCCCCTTTACCGTGTGTTTATAATAAACATTTTATGTTTGACGGTAGCTTTGGTTGTCTGTGTCGTTTGTTCTCACTGTTCATTTACACTACACTAATTTGCATGGGTTTTATGTTACGGGTCTCTGTATCATCCACCCTAGACTACTAGAGCCGCAGGGTTCGTAACATAACTTGGGAGAACAGAAGACTCAAAAACGTTTTGATAGTTAACAAATTAGGGTACACACAGGCACCACACCACGGTCTTTGCCTGTGTGTATATATTGGGATGATGCGCTTTCAGAAATCTTTTGATGACATCTGAAAGCGCACCTTGAAAAAAACTCTCTGAGAACCCCTCTTTCCAAAATCCTCATTTACAAATATGCTAGTTAAATAAGACTGTTCTCTCAAAGAGAATTTCATCTAGTCTCGTTTTTGTCAACCAAAATCAAAAGTATTTTTCATTTTTTTCTGTTTCTATTCAGTCAGTTATCGTCTCGTCAATTGCCACTGAAAAAATAGGTATTTAAAGAATTTTTAAGAATAGCTATTAAGAATAGTTATGTTGACGAAATGAACTGTCATAGACATACCAATATAGCTACCTCTATGACTCTTGACTAACTTGCTCTTTCAAATCCATCTCTCTAATTTCCATTTGCATGAGTGTCTCAAACTCCTACTGCCAACATTGGAAGTGACCGGATTTCATTAACCTTTTATGCATGCCGTTTCAAAACAGCTATTCCCGAAAATGGCACAGGTTGGAACTCGAAGGTGATTTTGGGACGTCCGAAGCTTTGAACGTCATTGGTCATGTGGTGTTGTATATTGAAACGAGCTTCTTGTACACTGCATCGAAACAGTAGAGCTCGGAAAACTGAACGGTGCTTCGTATTCATTCGTCCTATCCCTTGCACTCGCTACCCTCGCACCTCACAGAAACGTGTATGAAATACAAAGAAAGAAGAAACTCGGGTGCCTGGTTAGGTCACAGACGCACTGCACAAGTCACATTGATTTGCCATCAGCATTTAATCAGTGACGTTCTATGTTCAACAACAGAATCCATCCAAATGTAACCTTTTTCCTTCATACTTTCATTCACAAGACAGAATGAACATGAGCGTTAGCCATCAAGAACTGAACCTCAATGTTTCATGAAGCTTGAGCGGTGCCATCGGACAAACTTAATAATATAGCAGCCACCAGCTGTCCTTCATTTCAAAAGGAGACCTTTTTAAACCGCTGATGGCAATGCCAGACAATCAAAAGCTCTAGTTTAGTTTCTACATTAGGATAGTTCCAGTGACAGAAAATGTAGGATGTGATCTAATGGTAGAATATGTACTGTTTTGAAATCCTGATTAGGTACAGTTAGTTAATAAAATAATGTAAATGACTGAAACATTCTGCAATTATTTTTGTCAAGTGTTTATACAGTTTGCTCATTACTGTGTATTGCAAATATGAAGAGCTTAACAAAGTCATTTAGTTTTACTTAATGTTGTAATTTAAAGTAAAATATGCCACCCCCAAATTACAGTTTCTCTGAATATGCTCAACCTCTCCTCACTGAAATTGTATTTCTCATTCCATCCACTGGGTGGTGGAGATGCTATATTTTCACCACTATTGTATGAACCAGATAAGAAAGCTTTTTGTACAGTGTTTCTCAGTATCCTGTCACTGTGGGCTCCAAAGCACAGTAGTACAGAGCAGAGTCTGTCACTTCAGCAGAGGGGAACTCCAGATTCACTTGGCTTCTCTTTTCATTCAGTTTAACAGAAAATCGAGGGTCTTCAGGTTGAGCTCTATTTATGAAGGGCTTTGAGGAGACTGTAGTGGAGAGGAGGAATATGGGTTCTGATCTGGGATATTGACGATACCATTGAAGAGAACTTACTGAGCCAGAGTAGGTACAAGACAGTGTAATATTGCTTCCCTCCATGACACGTTCTGTCTCTGAAGTTGGTTTAATGGCGTTTTCGTAACTGCCACCTGTAGAATTTTCAGTAAAAAAATGTTATAGTATCTTACTTTTTTATCGTAAGTTTATGAATAGAATCATTGATCTTGATACCACATTGAATATCTGCAGTTATTGTTAATAAAATAAACAGTCAATCACATTCCTTTTTGGAAGTCCTTCTGTCAATATGACAGTATGTAGTTTACTTATATCACTCACCTACAAGTACAGAGAGGAGAATCACTGGGTAGAGAAACATTGTGATGACTGTAACAGTGTTCTCAGGAGGCACAACTGAAGACTGTTCAATTCAGTTAGTGGAAAATCATCTCTACACCTCTCATCTAGCTCCTCCTATACAGTTAAAGACTCGCATTACATAGTCTGTGATGAAGAAAATATTTTTAATTGATGGATAATCAGAAACTTGACCTGAGAAATGTTCATAATTCTGTCTTCTGGCAGTTGTATTTCCAAAGGGTTATTTCTGCTTCTAATGAAGGTCGCCTGCTACAAATTCCACCCCTCGCTCAGTATATACTGAATTTATGCTTCATATTTTCTGTTAATTAGCTGAATATATTTTTCAGGCATTGTTATAGGTGGAATTCGCCAAACCAAATGTTCTGGGCTTCAGCCTTGTCTGGCTCTAGTTTGGACCATAAGTACTGGTGCTTTGCATTGGTGTTCACCAACCCAATTTAAAAAAAATTCTGGAGCTGTATATACAGTGGTGCTAAAAATGTTTGCATACCCTTGGAGAATTAGTAATATATAGCTCTGGAAAAAAGTAAGAGACCACTGCACCTTTTTCTTTCCTTTCGAAAAAGCTGATAAGGGAAGTTTTGAGTGAGGAACAGAAGCGTTCAATTTGCAGTGGTCTCTTAATTTTAACCCTTCTGTTCCTCACTTATAACCTTCCTTTTCGGCGAACTTAATTTTTTTCTGAGCTATATCTACCATTTGTAAAGAAAACAGGCAAAGTGATCAGGCAGAACACATCTTTTAGATTTTCTGGGATTCATATTCAACTGTAGGTTATAACAGAATGGCACAATCAAAAAATAACATGGCAACAAAGAAAAAAAATGAACTGACCCCTGTTCAAAGGTCTGCATACCCTTAATTCGTAATACTGTGTATTGCCCCCTTTAGCATCAATAACAGCGTGCAGTCTTTTGTAATAGTTATCTATGAGGCCCCGAATTCTTGCAGGTGGTATAGCTGCCCATTCGACTTGGCAAAATGCCTCCAGGTCATGCAAAGTCTTTAGTCATCTTGCGCGTTTGAGCCAGAGTGGCTCGATGATATTAAGGTCAGGAGACTGATGGCCACTCCAGAACCTTCACCTTTTTCTGCTGTAACCACCGGAGGGTCAACTTGTCCTTGCGCTTAGGGTCATTGTCGTGCTGGAAAGTCTAAGAGCAAGCTTCCCATGTGTAGCTTTCGTGCAGATGAATGCAAATTGTCTGCCAGTATTTTCTGATAAAATGCTGCATTCATCTTGCCATCAATTTTCACAAGATTCCCCGTGCCTTTAGAGCTCACACACCCCTAAAACATCAGTGAGGCACCACCATGCTTCACAGTGGGGATGGTATTCTGTTCACTGTAGGCCTTGTTGACCCCTCTCCAAACATAGTGCTGATGGTTGTGACCATAAAGCTCTATTTTCGTCTCGTCACTCCAAATTAAAGTGTGCCAGAAGCTGTGAGGCGTGTCAAGGTGTTGTCGGGCATATTGCAACCGGGCTTTTTTGTGGCATTGGTGCAGTAAAGGCTTCTTTCTGGCAGCTTCACCATGCAGCTAATTTTTGTTCAAGGGCGCCCCAAGACGAATTTGGGGGGGTGCTATGGGGGGTTGACAAATGGGGAGTTGTCAAGCCCCTCACTCAGCAGGAGGAGGAAGTTTTCAGAGGGCTCCTACAGGAGATGGAGGAGGCGGAGAGGATGGGACGCAGGAGAGGAGGCTGTGACAGGAAGCGGCAGCCCGTACCTCCTACATGCCACGGTGGAGACAGGAAGGAGGGTTCCCTGGCCACGTGGCGTGCCTCACTCCCTGTTGTGCGGCCCACTGTCGCCCCACGGCCTACTTCGCGGGCCGCTGCTTCCCCAGCTGCTGAGCAGCAACCCGCCTTACGTCCGGTGCCAGCCCCAAGGCGCCGGGTGTTCCCAGCGCCCCCTGCTGCCCGGGAGCCGCAGCCAGCGCCCCCTGCTGCCCGGGAGCCGCAGCCAGCGCCTCCTGCTGCCCGGGAGCCGCAACCAGCGCCCCCTGCTGCACAGTGGCCGACGCCGCCAGCGCCCCCTGCTGCACAGTGGCCGACGGCGCCAGCTCCTCCAGCCGTCCAGTGGCCGACGCCGCCAGCTCCTCCAGCCGTCCAGTGGCCGACGCCGCCAGCTCCTCCAGCCGTCCAGTGGCCGACGCCGCCAG
>JACXGI010017541.1:0-14356 GCA_016801175.1 Esox masquinongy
TGTGTGATTTGGTGTGCACTGAGACTCAGGGGCGCGGGCGCCCTCTGCTGCGCGCTCGCGGAGGCGGGGACGTGACAATAAGTCCCCGTGGGGTCAGATGTCCCCTTCCCTAATTCTTTCAAAAAACACAAAAATGTCACTTACAATTTACAATTTGCAGTCATCTTCACATACGAATTTTCTTCAAACTTGTTTTTCTGTGTCAACAATTAGTCATTATTCTTCTTTCCCATTGTTACCCAACTTAATTTGTGATGTTGTTTTTTCTCCCACTTTTGTTATTTATTATATTGAATTCTTTCTCACTTTCCACTTGTTTTGACAATGTAACTACATTTTACACATGCTAATAAGGCCCTGTGAAATAAAATGCAAATGAAATTGAGAGAAAGACGAACAGAGAAAAAGAGTGCATGATGGAGATATGTAGAGAGACAGAGATTCATAGAAACAGAGAGAAAGTGAGAGCCAGATATAAAGCTAGAGATTGAGAGTCTGAGAGCAAGACAGAGAGAGAGAGAGAGCGATGGAAAGATAGTGAAAGAGAGAGATAGTGATAGAGAAGGGACAAAGCAAAAGAAACAGAAGGAAGGAAGGATGAATGAACGATAAAATGGAATAAGAGTGCACAGAGAACAAGAAATGAGAAGGAAGACTAAGAAGGTCTAATAGCTCATTACTGTGTGTGTGTGTGTGTGTGTGTGTGTGAGTGTACGTACGTGTATGCACGCACGTGCGTGCGTGTGTGTATGTGTAAGCACGTGTGTGTGTGTACGCGTGTGTACGCGTGTGTCAGAGAGAGTGTGTGTTTTCTGATGCTGCTCTGACCTCATCAGTCTCTGAGCTGGTGTATGTAACGCTTCATTGAGAAAGAATGAAAGTGAGGTTAAAAACAAGGCCACACCCAATTAATGTGCCATGACAACTATTAGTGCACACATTAGCCTCCCCCCCCCCACACACACACATTCAGTTCAGAATCCTGTTTTTATATGGGAGATAAACATCTATGCCGGACTTTGGGCCATCCATTCTACTGGTTTGGGATTAACTAAAATTATTTTTCTTAAAGATTATGGTAAGTCTTAGTTCAGAACTGGTTAAGGGGTTAGAGTTGGGAATACACTGTGATTGGTTAAAAGGTAAGGGTTAGGTGTTTTTCGAAACAATGAAAACAAATGGAAAGTGTCTAGCGCTGGAATTGTCCAGGCATCACACCAGATTGACTTGAAAATGAGTAGTTTGTCCAGGAAGCGAGAATGTCGAAAAGCGACCATAGGGCTCCCAAGTGGCACAGCGTTTTGAGTCACTGCCTCACAGTAAAGTCCCATCATTTTCAGTTTAGCAGACGCTCTTATCCAGAGTGACTTCTAGTTAATGCATACATTAAATCTAGGTGGAACAACCACTCAACTCAGTAGTAATAAGTAAACTCTACTTACTGAATTAGTTACCAGCAAAAGTGGCATGGAGGCAATGGAAATAATAAACGTAATAAGCATTAGTTCACAAATGCAAAAGGAGTGGCTATTGTAATCATCGTGGCCAGGTATTTTAATTGTGGTCGGGGCATATCAACAGTGCCTACGGGTTCCTTGAGCTTTCCCTAAAAGGTAAGTGAATTCTAATGTCAATCGAAACCTTACATTTTCAGGTAAATAAGTGATACCTTATTTAGGATATCAAACGTCACCTAGGAGTCTGCATCCTAACCCCCCAGTCACAAACACCAACAACAAGTCTTACATAGACATTCCCCACGTGGACACACGTCTCATTCTGCAGTCAATCTGGTGTGACACCTCTGAGCAGCAGAACACACACACACACACACACACACACACACACACATACACTGTTATACACAAGTTCCATTATGAAACACAGCAAGCCTGTAACAGCTTGTCAGCCACCCTCCGTGCATCCTACATTGACAAAATACTGTTCATGAGAGATAGGAGGAGTAGGAGAGTGGGACTGAGTGGGCATGTGGGCATTTCATCTAAAAACACAGGTCCAACCTGCCGAGAGATGGTCCTGGAGAGACGGAACCACTCAGCAATTCATAGATGTGTGATTGACTCAGGGTTTGTCTGTTCCCAAAGACTCAACTGTCAGGAGCAGTGCTCTACTTTGGTTTTTCTTACAACAAGCACCCGTCCTCCGTAGTTGAAAAATCTGGGCATGTAGGAGTACAATTAAATTGGTGAGCTAGAGACAATTTCAGTTTTCTCAGTTGTATTTTTCCTGGCTTAGGATTCTTTTTTAGGGTTCTTATCAAATAACAAAATGGCAGTCCATTTTATTTATTCAATCAGAATAAAAAGATTACATTTTAATTAATTGTCCTTTAGTAGTGAATCTGTCCCTTTCATCGGCTTCTAGCAGAAGAGGAATGTGTGGTCTATGATTAATGAATCCTGCTTCTGCTTCTGTTATTTCATACCAATAACAATTACTGTAGATCCAAACTATGATCTATCTCTGTTTGCAGTGTAGCTGGTACAATTAATGCACTGAGGTCACGTTTTCCGGATTGCGCACAAGCAAGACTGCTATCTCCTATCAGCTGAAGGTCAAAGACGCGCACAACAACCAGGGCAAGCAACATGCTGAAAATGCGTTGACCAGATAATGTGTTAGGTTTTGCTTTGAAGGCCATTGTGACCAAACGGTGGTGTGATAACTGTAATGATGCATAGACATGACAGTTGCTGAGAGCCGGCAGCGTCTGATATGTAGGAGGTTTGTTTGAGATTTTACGGTTGGAACACTTTAAAAACTAACTATTAAACTGCTGTACATTAAAGGACATGACTAAAGCTGGGACATTGTCACTCAATCTTTTTAGTTTGCGAAGGGTAGTTTGAAAATATTAGCTGTAGTTTTTGGGGTTTAAAATGACATTTGTGCATAGATGTATTTTAAATGTTGGCGTACGGACATTCTTAGTCACACATGCAAGTGAAATTGTTGCACTGTAGAGCCCTGAGGAGTCTGACTCAGAATATTAGCGTGTCGACATAAAGGTCCCGACGACCTGTAGTGAATACTCAAATTCAGTCAGACAAACTCTTACCTTTAGGGGACATCACGAAGCGACAGCAGAGATAACGATCCAAGGGAGGGAGGGATAGCATGAGGAAAAGAACCAGAAAAAAGGGAGAAAGAAAGGGAGACTGTTGTTAGTTCACTTCGGAATCAGTATCACATTTTCTCGCTAAGTTCCTTTGTTTGTTACTTGGTGTGATGGTGCAGTTAATGGTAGACAACATATTTGGTCAGGGGAACTCAACCATCTCAAAGCCACAACACAAATCATCTTATTTGTGTTCACATTTCTGTGCAGAGTTATGGGCAGCTCTGAAGGGGGTGGTGCCGCAAAGACCAGCAAATTTCATCAGGGTGGGTCGCAATGGCTCGTGGCTAGGCTGTTAAGCGACCCGCATGCTTCTTCGTTTTGGTTGCTAATAAGTTTTAGAAGCGCATGTAACCGAATGTGTTTGCACTCATACTCCTTCCGACAGTGTTCACTCGAAAGACAAAAAATGAGAGGCAACAATATTACTATGGGACAGTAGAGGGTGGTGAGCTGGAAGTAGATATATATGGCTTTACCAAGAGGAAGAAACTCACATCATTGCTGTCATGGCCGAAGTTGATCAATCACACTAAGAAGGCTTCGAGTTGCCTCAGGGAAAAGTGTTAATCCGAGAACACCCTATAAGAATCCCGAAACTACACAATTCGCCACAAAACATCATCATAACACATGCACAGAGCGTTTCGACTGGGAAACACGCAGTGTCAACGACAAAGCATTCCGAAACCTTCATCCTCAGTCAGTCAGATATTGTGTGTCAGTCTTGAGATGCGGTAGCTAAAGTGCAACAAGTGAATCTAACTTGCACTGAAGTGCCGGCCGACCTACAGTGTTAAACGCTGGGTGTTGGTAACACGTTGTAGCCAGACGTATAGCTAACGTTGAAATGTTCATGATCTTACTTTAAGCAGAGCAGGATAAAGGCCCATCACCCAGGGCTGCTGCAACCACATACTTTTAAACACCACCAGAAAATGTGTCATTTGCACCAACTGGCTTGTCGACTCGTCAATTCAGCCATGTCTTGGATGGCAGAGAATCTGCTCAATTAGCTGATTCGGTTTGCAAAGGTAGTAAGACATACGCACACCCGGGGGAACCCTGCTGGTGCCTGATGAAGACCTAAGGGTCTAAACGTTGTATCTACAATATAATAAAGTCACTAGGGAGCTTTAATGGCAGTGCGCGGTGTTATCCTTTTGATTCGTTTACTGATTCGATTTCCACCCACTCCTTATGAATGACACGACTTGAGGTCTAGAAAGCGTAAGGGCAAGACTAAACAGTAGGTGGGCAGTACGGGTCAATCAGGACCAAACATTACAGACACCTAAAGGCTTTCTTTCCCCATGCTGTGGTCCTTAGCAACAGGCTGTCTGCCCTACAAGCAATAACATGACAGTGTGTGCCACGTCAGGACATCTCTCCACTTCTGACTGAAGATTGAAAATCTGCATATGCATATGTACATGGAACTGCGAATGCGTGTAAAACACTGTAAATTAGTGTATTGCTTATATTCCTTCATGCTGCTCGTTCCCAACTTAGAGTATTGTACGTACATTTTGAATTATGCTGTCCACCACCATGACCTCCACACAAATTAACACTGGTTATTTGTTCAGGTATACGAATAAAAGCCATTCTGATTCTAATAGCCAGTGACCCTTTCTGCTTACACTGTTCTGCAGTCTTACACAAACTGATAACATTAACAGTCACCCCTCGCCGCAACACTTTTTTCCCCCGTTGTGCTCTGAAGGTCGTTGTCATGGGGATGAAGAGGTCACCGGCCATTCACAACACTTTCCTGTCCCATCACCCAACCTATCACCCTGGAAACCTCTCCCATTTCCCCCTGACCCATAGGGTGAACGCATGTGCACGCTTGTGCACACTTGCGTGCGCGCACACACACACACACACACACACACACACAAAAGCACATTGCCTCAGCAAAGGCCCTGAAGCCTTTGGGAGGTTATAAAGCCAGGCGCGTTAAAGCTGAAAGGGGTTCTTTCATCACAGATTGGTTGACTCCCCACTTTTCACACATTGGCACATAAAGCTGCTGAATCCCCCCCCACACACACACAAACACACACGTACCCACACGCGCACTCCTGCAAAGGAGAGAGAGACAGAGAAACAGAGAGAGAGAAGGAGAGAGAGGCAGCGGAGGAGGTGTGACTAATCCTCTCCTCCATCCGTTAGGGAGAAAACAGGAGGAGATGAGGGACGAGTGTAAAATCATCCTGACAGAGGGGATTAAGTCATGGAGAAGGGGGGCACACGAAGAGGCAGGAAGGAGGGTGAGAGGGAGAGGGGTTACCGGGCCAACTGGAATACATCTGACTGCTGCCTTTTCCTCCTCACAGGAGTTCTCCACGTATGTCTGACTTTAACCCCGCCTGCGGCAGGGAGCATGTCAATCTATCAGGGCTGAGCTTAACCCCAGACACCCGGAGATGTACGCACTGGCAGAACCCGCAGCGCCACTTCCACATCCGGCCAATCGCACACGTTCCCCTCATAAACGCAGGTTATATACTGCCCGTCTTCCCTCATCACTACGGAAACAGAGCTGTTGCCAGGATACGGACCGAGTGCGTCTGTTTCCTGTCTGATCAGTTGGAGGAAGTGAAGGACAGAAACTTTTACGATTTTCTCTGCTCTTTATTTCTCTGCCTGATAAAAGTGTCTGTTCTGTGACTTCTCACAGTCCTAGGTGTGCCCTGAAACAAAAAGTCAAAAAACGTTTTTTTTCCGTATACAACAGTTGAAGGTTTGGTATTTATTTTGGCTGGTTAATGTTAGGACTAAGGTCTGTAGAAAGAAAAAAACAAAACGTAATAACTTGTAGTAATAATGTAAAATTGCTTTCTATGTCACATAACATATTTAACAATTCTAATTTTACATTAAGGGATGATTTCACAGACACAGATTTAGCTTAGTCTAGGAAAAAAAAGGAGCTCAATGGAGAACTCTTGATTAAATGAAGAAGTCTTGGTACTGTTATTCGCTAAGCAATTACTTTGCATTATCAACAAGTTAATAAATTTTAAATCGTTTTTTACTACACCAAAAATTCAAAAGTTATCATATCATTAGATATGAAAATAAAATGAAAATAAAAACCACTCACACCAGCCTCACTGGATGGTAATAGCACTTTGCTTGTCCTAAAGTGAATATCTAATATCCTGTATCTTTTGTGATCTCTTTGATGTGTGTGTGTGCATGGGCTTGCATGTGTGAAATGTATTATGGTTATGGTAGGGTAATGTTAGTTTGATTCCTCTAAAGGAGGCATTCTAATTTTAGAGTTGGACCTCTATTCATCTGTGAGCTGTTTAGCTCTGGGTTCCCCGAACAAAGACTATAAGTTTTACGTCAACTATTAATTCGATTTTGGGTCAGGCTTGGGATGGATTTTAGTGTTGAAAGCACAGAACCCAACATGGATTTGGGCAGGGCTGCTTTGGGCTAGATTGCTGGAGTTTTCCTGAAGAATTACGGAGGCTCGAATGAAACTTGACATTGACGAATAAATGTCAAAAGCAGAACGTTGAAGATTTTAAGGATTATAGTGTATTTTAGTCACAGTACAATGTCTACGCTACAGTCCTGAAGAAGAAACAGTGAAGCCACAAGCCTTACAGAAATTGCATTTAACATTTATTCAGAGAACTTTTATTAAAGAAAAGCTAATCATTTATTAAGCAGATTCCCAGAGTTAACATTTTTCTAAACTGATACTTAACATTTTCTCTGGAAATTATTTTATCAGGGGGGAGGGAGTTAACTACATTAGGTCTGACCTTTTTTTTTATCAGAGAAGAGGACAGACAGACAGAGAGAAAAGGGGAAAGGGGGTGAGAAAGAGAAAGGAAGTGCATTACAGTAGTAAAGTCCCAAGTCCCTGGGCTCGAGTCCGTGGAGTCATGACTTTGTTTTTGAGTCCAACTCTTCACCACCATTGGCCAAGTCATGAGTCTCTATGGCTGAAGGTTGGAGTCCTACCACTTGAGTCACTAGTCTATATGACTGAAGGTTTGAGTCCCACCACTTGAGTCACTAGTCTATATGACTGAAGGTTTGAGTCCCACCACTTGAGTCACTAGTCTCTATGGCTGAAGGTTGGGTCTCAGTAACCCAGTCTGGTCTACGTGCTCCAGTCTGAGTCACTGGGTAAACAGTAACATTAAATTAATTAAAAGTTATTTACCCAGTTAGATGTAGTGTACTGGCAAGATAGATGTAATCAATAAATGGTTTGCTATTCCTTAGGCAGCCTAATCAAATTATTATTGATCCAGTCCAGTCTGCAACTAGTATAGGTTTAGACCGGTAGTGATATGCTTTACGAATGTTAAAATGTGGTTTTATGGGTAATATCTTTGGAGAGATAAGGTTTAGAATCTATCCGTTATTCGCTGAGGGAAAGAGGGAGATTTGTCAGAATGTGATATCCTATGGGGGGAAATGTAAAAGACAAAAACCTTCCTAGTGAGACAAACATACTAAACTTAATGCTATTGGTTATCAAGCTAAACGTCTGGTTACAGGAAGCAAGAGAGTCGCCGGGGCGGTGTTTACGACCGGAGGCAAAGCCAGAGAGGCGGAGTCTGCCTGCCTGCCTGTCCGCACACATCAGTCACCAACAGTTGAGGTTGAATCACAAATTGTGAGAATTGTGACCCGATTACATACACACATTATGCTATATTTTGCAATACTGCCCCATGGTTACACAATCAACCAATCAATTAAATTGATTTGTTAAAGCCCTTTTTACATCAGCAGTTGTCACAACGAGCTTTTACAGATACTGAGCCTGAAATCCCAACGAGCAAGCAACAACAGAGTTGATGCAGAGTGGTTAGGAAAAACTCCCTAGTAGGTTAGAAATTTGGAAGAAATGTAGGAAGGAATCAAACTCTTAGGGGTTGCCAGTCCCCTTCTTGCCGGGTCAAGATTTTAACTCATGGTAGAAAATGTATTTTCAAGAAGGAGATCACTCAGCAACAATATCAAAACACATCCACCCACCACCAACCCGAACCCCTGTACACCTCCACACTCGCACACACACACAAAACACACACACACACACGCAAAACACACACGCACACACAAAACACACAAACACACACACACAAACACGAAAACACACACACAAAACACACACACACGAAAACACACACACACAGCCCACAACGCCTATCTTCAAACAATTCATTGCTGGAGCAGAACAGCAGGCGTTTTGTGTGTGGATGTTAACAGCCCATACATGTGGAAGGACTCACCTCGGTAACACTCCGCTCCTCATTGTTGGTCCGAGTGACGTAAGGTGATGTAAGGAGACGTAAGGTGACGTAAGGTGACGTAAGGTGTGTTCGTGGGCAAGCAAATAACTTTGACTCTGTGGTTCATCTATTCCACCGCAGAGCTTAGAGACATTGGAAGGATTTGGACTTCATCCGGGCATCTGTCACTAACAAAAGCACACCCTGACGAGGTTTCCCTAACTCACTTCAGATTCAGACGTTTCAACTCGGTGCAGAGTATTTTGTGGGGGTTTTTTACGGGCAGGGCAAACATCCACAGCTCAGGTGGTTGGTTGAAGTAAGGTTAACCCGACTTAAACGCCTATCTGTCATCCGTTTGCCATTGCTACTGGTTTGCCAAATATTAAGGAATTATATAAAGGAATAGATCAGCGTATTGAGGACCAAGCCTGGCACACACACACACACACACACACACACACAAACACACACACACACCCCTCCCTCTCCATTCAATAACTTTTATTAGACTGGATTACATGTGTAAACATTAGGAAAGCCGAGGAGTCTCTCTTTCTCTCTCTCCACCCCCGTCTCTCTCTCACTCTTATCTGTCTCTCTCTTATTCGTCTGTCTTTCATTCTAAAATAAGGAAACCGTCAACATCCAATAATATCATTATGTAAATCCCAACCTGAGAACCAGTCTCATGAGTAACCATATCTTCAGCCAACCCCTTAATTACTATCTATCAGGCTTTGGAACCCGAGATTATTTACAATTCTTTAGTTCTGGAAAACAAGAAAAGGAACCAGGCAGAACTAGTTTGGCCATCCTGTGATTAGATAAATGTTGTTGCACCCACTGGATTCAAACCTGGGTCCCCCATGTGAGAAGCTCTGTCTTTAACCACTACACCAAAAAGCTATATATTATGCTGAATGTCCGTATAGTGTCTCGACAATTTTGTAACACATTAACATCACGCCAAGTGTGAATATTTCGCTAGACACCATTAAGCATTGTGTTAAACTGACAAATGTTTCTCATTAAGTTTACTTCCACCACAACTGTATGGCTTTTGCCACTGGCTGTTTTAACAGCTTATTAGCCAGTAACAGGCTTACTAGTATCTACTTACTTCTTGGAATAGTGATTAGAATTGAATAATTGCTAGCGAGACTGAAGATGAACTTCACACTGACAAAGCTATTTCATGTCATGGCACAACAACGCTAGTTTTTCTTTCATTCTTGAATGTCATTGATACAATAACTATCAAAATAGGTGACAATAACAGACTTTTTCGCCAAGTGAAAAAACGAGAGAATTGTGGAAACCTCTCCTCTTTTACTGCCCAAGGGGTTGTGATCTAGCCTATATTACCCCAAAAACCATGCATGGATGCGTACTTTGAAAATCCACCAGAAATAGTCGCAATATAACCGTAAACAGTTCTTTTTTAGGCTTACTATAAAGTAGCTACTGAGGTTTGTATCCAGTGAAGTTCTTGTCTATCCTGAACAAATTCTAATGCATAATTTATTTTGTGCTATTCCATTTCATCGCACAACAACGTTTGTTTTTCATTCCTTTGTGAATGATATTGATACAATAACTATCAATATAGATGATGATAACTGACTTTTTCGTCAAGTGAAAAGAAGAGAGAATCATGGAAACCGCTCCTTTTTTACTGCCCAAGGGGTTGTGATATACTGTATATTACCCCAAAAAGCATGCATGGATGCGTACTTCGAAAAACCACTAGAAATATTTGGAATAAAACTGTTTTTTTTCCGCTTACTATAACAGACCAACTGAAGGCTGTTACCAGCAAAGTTTTTGTCTATGCTGAACAAATCCTAATGCATAATTTGTTTTGGCTATGACAAGGCTCGAACACAGGTCCTCTTGCTTGGCAGTCTACATCTCTAACCACTACGCCATTTAACAAGGGGTAGTCAGTCAGTCACTCACTCACTCAGTAAGAGACATTCGCTCTTCTTGGCTCCTCTTATGCGGTCTGGCAAAAAAAAACCTGTATATCCCATAACCCTGAATATCACATCCCCCCTGTATATCACATTCCCCTGTATATCACATCCCCCTGTATATCACCCCGCCCCCCGTATATCCCATAGCCCTGAATAGTACACCCCCCTGTATATCACAATAACCCTGTTTATCACAACCCCCTGTATATCACATTCCCCTGTATGTCACATCCGCCACCTGTATATCACATTACCCTGTCTATCACATCCCCCTTTATATCACATCTCCCTATACATCACAATCTCTTGTTCCAGTATAATAAAGGTTTACAACCACAAAAAAGGACTAGTTGGTCCTATCCATTACTTTTTTAACCTGTGACATTGTTTTTACATTTAAAAGTTACATTTAATATTTATATACTGTATATAATTTTAATTTAGGAGATTAGTTTCTGATATTGCATTCCTTTTCATTATTTTACCCTTTAAGATATAAGTTAATCAGACCCCCGACTACCAGACCCCTGACGACCAGACCCCCAACTACCAGACCCCCGACTACCAGACCCCCGACTACCAGACCCCCGACTACCAGACCCCCGACTACCAGACCCCTGACTACCAGACCCCTGACTACCAGACCCCTGACTACCAGACCCAAGACCATGAGACCCCCGACTATCAGACCCCCGACTACCAGACTCCTGACAACCAGACCCAAGACCATCAGACCCCCGACTACCAGAACCACGACTAACACAGCCCATCAGTCTTCCACCTTTCATAAATTAATTTCTCTTTTTTCTCTCTCTTGCTTGGATTTCTACAGTAAGTGTCCCTCTTTGTCTTTCTGTGTCTCTCCCTTTCGTTCAAACTCTCTCTCAGTCACTCAATCCTCCAATCTCTGTACAGTTCCCTAGGCGACAGAAGGGTTTTGCGGAGCCACAGAAGCATTCTCTCTCCGTCGGCGTTTCTACGACAACGGCGTGCTGACACGTGCCCAATGATTTCTCCAGCAGGTGGACCCGCTGCAAGGGAGGGAGGCTCCTCATCCCTCTCCCCCAAGGACCTCCTCATCACTCTCCCCCAAGGACCTCCTCATCACTCTCCCCCAAGGACCTCCTCATCCCTCTCCACCAATGACCTCTTCATCCCTCTCCCCCAATGACCTCCTCATCCCTCTCCCTCAATGATCTCCTCATCCCTCTCCCCCAATGATCTCCTCATCCCTCTCCCCATCCTCTTCTCGCCCAGTCCCACATTCCTTCTACACAGAATTCCATAGAAGATTTTTTGGTTCTATACACAACCCTTTTTGTAAAGGCTCTATAAAGAGCCATGGACAGGTTGCGAATGCAACTAGTATGGTGCTAAATAACTTGGATATAGAAACATTAAAAAAAGATCACACCAAAACCACATTCAGTGAAAACAATGTGTTCCATCAGGCCCATGCAATAGCCGCACAACACCTGGCGGAAGCCCATGTGGAACTCTTCTTCGGGATAAACAGAACACATCTCTTTATGGTTCTGTATTGAACAGTAAACAAGAGAGATTTTATAAAGAAGGAAGGGTTCCTTGTAAATCCTTTAGCAGAACTATAAAAGGTAATTTATTCTGTGCAGCCACTGATACAATTTTATATGTGCCGTTAATGTGTTAATGGACGAGTTAGATCAAGTGAGCTATCTCCGGAACATCTGGAAGTCCATGAGGACAGCATTGAGAACTGCTGAGTGATTTTATTATTTTCATCTCATATGCGAGTTCATCATAAACATAGCCCTGGCCATAGATAGATATATTATTTGGAATGGTATACCACATTAGATAAGGTTGAATGACAGCCTCGTTCACATTTTCACAAAAAGATCTGTAAGCAAACCAACCGGCAGATATTCAAATGAGCCGCCTCCCTTTATTTCCCAGAGGGGGGAGAGAGCCCGCCCTCTCTGTTTCTGAAACTGTCAGGTAGGAAGAAGCCTGAAGATGACATGAAAATGTGGAATACAAACCATACTAGATGAACACTGTCTGCCTGTACACCCGTGCACATGCATGCGCACACTGACACACAGACACACACACACGCACACACACAGTTTAACAAAGGCTGACAAAAAACGGTCAAACCATGCATACACACACAGACAATCTGCCCTGAGGAAACGCAAGACCTTTGGTATGCAGTACACACACACACACACACACACACACACAGTACATCGCCTCAAGACATTGAGTACTGAAGGGCGGACATGTGACATCAAATCTAGTCTTCTATTCCATCTATCCTTCACTCTCTTCTTTTTTCTTTTCCGCTATTCTCTTTCCTCTGTCTTTTCCCTCTCTTCTTCCATTTTCTTTTTGGCCAATGCTTTTTTTCTCTGCTATTCTCTTTGTGTCCATCTGCCTTTCTGCAGAGTTGTTTTCGGTCAAAGAGCTGATCTTAGTATCTCTCTCTATATCCAGTCTCTCCCTTGGTACATGATCCCATTACCTGAAAACAGCACAATCCTTAGTAATGTGGAAGCACACACACACACGAACACACACACACGCGCGCACGCACACAGACTTAGTAGCAACCTAAGCAGAAAGTAACACACACACAAACAAACTTTATCTCAGCTTTATAAATGAACTGCCACTCACAAGTGTCCAGCAATGCACTACTGAATGAGTTGTGTAATGGTTGCTTGTGGTTGTGTGGGTGTGTGTGTGTAGCTGCCCATCTGTGTTATCAAAATACGTTTCTCCCTCTCTCTCCCTCCATCACCCCCCGTCCCCCACCACTCTCTGTGGTTTAGATTTCATTGTCTGGTCAAACACACATTGATGACCAGAGCAGAAAGCTGTTAGCTTGGCTCAACTAATAATGCATTTATCCAAAACAAACAAACAATCCATCCATCACCCCCATTCTCACACACACACACACACACACACACACACACACACACCAACACACCCTCACAGAACCATCCAACCAAATAAAACCTTCTAATTCTGTCCTGTTATTTCCATGGTAACCATCGAGGTGGATGCTTCTGTCGACATCTAAACGCACCCTATCTTAACCACACACACACACCTACAGATGTTTAACTCCAACCGGACAAATGTCAAACACTGACATGCTGTATGACATCACGTCGCACACACACACACACACACACAAACGCTTACAAAACCTTTCGGCTTTCTTCACCCCTTCACCCAGATTCACTTTTTCACTCTCCCACTGAGGGAGACATTACTTAAGAGCTCTATTCACTGAGAAAACACTTTGTAAAATGCTCTGTAAAACACTTCAGAAAAAAAACCTTTAGAAAACGCTTTTGAAAAACACTTGGAATCAGTCTGTAGAACACAAAGCAAATGTGCTTAAATGACCAGCCAAGGCCACATCACTGACTCATGGCTTACTCTTTCTCTTACTCTGGCTCCTCTTTCTGTCTTTCTTTTTCTTTCTCATTCTCTGTCTCGCTCTCTCTCTCCCTGGCTCCCTCCCTCCCCACACTCTCCCCCCTCTCTCACTTCGTTTTGAGGTCAGTGGGAGTCAATCAACGGAATGAACTGTGATCAGGACCATACAGGAAGGCTTGACGCCCAGTTAGAGGGGTTTGGATTCGCCCAAGGAAACAGAACGCGGACTGTGTTAATGACTGCCCCTCCATGTTTGAAGTCTAGGATGACACATACACCACGGATAGGATGTCATGTGGCGGCTTCACACCTTGTCTGTGTGTCTGTGTGTCTGTGTGTGTGTGTGTGTGTGTGTGTGTGTGTGTGTGTGTGTGTGTGTGTGTGTGTGTGTGTGTGTGTGTGTGTGTGTGTGTGTGTGTGTGTGTGTGTGTGTGTGTGTGTGTGTGTGTGTGTGTGTGTGTGTGTGTGTGTGTGTGTGTGTGTGTGTGTGTGTGTGTGTGTGTGTGTGTGTGTGTGTGTGTGTGTGT
>JACXGI010017542.1:0-14348 GCA_016801175.1 Esox masquinongy
CACAGAGCTCTGTGAACAGCTAGCCTCTTTAGCAATGACCTTTTGTGTCTTGCCCTCCTTGTGCAAGGTGTCAATGGTTGTCTTTTGGACAGCTGTCAAGTCAGCAGTCTTCCCCATGATTGTGTAGCCTACAGAACTAGACTGAGAGACCATTTAAAGGCCTTTGCAGGTGTTTTGAGTTAATTAGCTGATTAGAGTGGGGCACCAGGTGTCTTCAATATTGAACCTATTCACAATATTCTAATTTTCTGAGATACTGAATTTGGGGTTTTCATTAGTTGTCAGTTATAATCATCAAAATTAAAAAAAAATAAACACTTGAAATATATCAGTCTGTGTGGAATGAATGTATACATTATACAAGTTTCACTTTTTGAATGGAATTACTGGAATCAACTTTTTGATGATATTCTAATTTTATGACCAGCACCTGTATTCATTTTGTTTGCGAATATCTCAAAATCTGTGTATCTTACCATTAATTCATCTTTGGAATGCGGTAGTTCCAAAGGAGGGCAGTTCTCTTCCATGTATTTCTCCCTCTCTTTAACTTTCTCTATTGCTTCAGCTTCGAGCCAGTCCTTAGCAACTGCCAGCATGCAACTCTGGAGAAAAATGATGACAGTTGGTAAGACAGTTGACCATTATCTCAATATGTTGGTATTGCTTTTTTAGAGCACAGAAAGTATTTTTCATACAGGTGTTGGAAAAAATAATGGAAACACCTAACAATATATTAATATCATGGACCTACAGCAATAAGACGTAAGGCCACACTATGCCTTAGGAACAGCCCCAGTTCTTCTTGGAATGCTGTAGTACAAGTCCTGATTTGTGTGTAGTTGTTTATCACCATTCTTTAAAAAAAAGCTTCAGGTTTTTGAGGGATGAATGAGATGGAAATGTACTTGACACTACACATCCTTAAAATGTGTAAAGGATGGAACAGCTACTTTACTTGCCCTACTATCTGTAGCCGCTACCTGTGACATAGCTGCCTTAGAAGGTACTTATTGGGTGTGTGGTACCCAGGCTTATGATTTTCTACCAAATAACTGGGCTGGCACTTGTGGATTGGCATACGTCATTCCGGCAATGCGAGTCTCGGATTCTTTCCCTGTTGTTGTCAATAGTAGCCAGCGGTCAACACGTGACCTATCCTGGCTGACCCATAAGCAGACCTGGGGCACTCGAACGATGGGCATGCTATTACAATGATAACGTCAAACGACCACCTTCCTGGATAGCTGGGCTGTGGGGTCAGTATTGCTGGATAGTCTTTGAATGGATTGGTATGGTCACCATAGTCATAGTGGCCATAGGCCTGTTAGTATTCCTCCTGCGTGCCAGTTGTCGAGTGGCCCTGAATGCATTGTGTTACAATAATAATCAGTTTGGCATAGAGCTAAAAGACCTGCAATAGTTTAAGACATCCCAATGTTTAAAATTGACTTACTGATACTGATTTACTGATACTGATTAACTGATGCTCACATATACTGACTGCCTCACAAGTCCATGCTTAGGTAAATGACACACATAGTTAACCTGGAGTTGTCTCGATGGTATACATCAAACCCAGAAGGGGGTTGATGTATGCGTTTTAGAACTTGCCATAGGTTAATAAAGGATTTTCAGATCTGGTGATTTGGGAGGCCATGAAAGGTGTTTGATGTCCTTCTGGGGTTCATGAAACCACTCTTGAATTTGTTTATCACTGTGTATTGGAGCTTTATCATCCTTGAATATTGGAACATTATGAGGGAACAGTGTTTGACCCATAGGGTGTACCTGGTCCTGTAAAATGGCCTCATATTTCTTGGCAGTTATACCATGCAGAGCAATCATCTGACCCATTAACTCCCATGAGATGGCTGCCCGTACCATTACGGATCCCCCACCAAGTTTAACAGTTGGCAGCAGACATAGGTGGGCTGAAGGCATCCGTTGGCTTTCTCCAGACGTAAACCCATACGGATATAAGAAATAGGGTGAAAGATGACACATCAGACCATATTACTTTTTCCATTGCTCAGGGGTCCAAGTTTTGTGCTCCATACACATACATGTTATGCTTCTTTGTGCGTTGGCCTTGGCTACAAGTGGTTTCCAAATTACAGACTGTTCTATTAGACGCAATTAATCATTCTGCAGTTTTTGTGACCGATTCACCTGCAATTTGGGACAGACAGTTTGGCCTCTTTGGAACTCTGTTAGTTGCCTTATGTTGCTTTGAAAACTCAAACATCAAAGAATCAGTTGTCAGATCTCTTTCTCAGCTGACATGTATGCAGCTGCATTTATAATGTGATTTATTGACTTCAATGTAAAAGTCCTTTTCCTTGTGGCGTTTCCATTTATTTTGTCCACCCCCTGTACATCCTTTACAGCTTTACTAAATATAAAACAAAGTTTTAATAAAGGAGTCACGAAAGGGCTAAAATGATTCTTTACCTTGAGTGTATGCTTGCGGCTTGAGGACACGTTGCCTTTCTTGCTGTTAGCCCAAGGAAAGAAAGTTACATTTAGTAAAAGCATCTAAAAACTCAAAGCATAAATAAATAAATATATTAGCCCATACTTACTCAGCCATCTTGGCTGTAATATCCTCCCTTCCTAGAAATGAACAAAAAACACGATCGCAATCATGAAATATGTACAGCATTTACAACAGCCATCATATTATCAACAACCCTGGTATCCTTAATCAACTAAACCAATCAGCAGACTTACAAGATTACTTTTATCATTATGTCGGTTCATATTCATGAATAATGTTAGATAGTTGTCAAATGTTGTCTAACACACTGAATAAAAGAACTTTGCACAGTTTTTGTGTTATTATTAATCTGGCATTGGTCTCCAGTTACTTCCAACAGGGGACATGCTGCCAGATTTGACAATGGACCTGCTTAGTTTAGTAATTGAGACAATTGATAATAATACATTCTAAATCCCTCAAACATATTCAACTCCAAATGTTGGTCTGTGTACCGTGTGTCATTACCGCAGAGATGGGAACATTATCCTCAGTTGAGTTGATCTAAATTGGGCCCAGGACTTGTCTTAAGTGGCTCTGTGTTATGGTAGGCTTGTTTCCGAGAGGTCACAGTAACCCAAAACCAAAGCTGGCGGTGCCAGTCCTGTCATTGCTTTCTAGAACATCCCTTAGATGACAAAGATGTTAGGCCACATCTCAAAAATAACTGCTAGTGCTCTATCAGGTCTGTTCAGGGCAAATCACTCAACTGTCTCATACACAAAGAAAAAAGATGTATCCTAAAAATGGGTTTACTAGCATACGTCCTTTTCTATCCAGTGAAATTATTCAGATTCAAATTCAGATTTGTTTATTTCGGAATAAATCAAACCCATGACTCTTGCATAATTGTTTGAAAGCAGTATAGTTCTAAAAACACCTGTCCTTTAGCCAGGACATTTCAGACCTGCAGACAAGCATGTGTCACAAATTGTTATAAGTCTTAATTTGTATTTGAAATACCAGCACAGCTTCAGCAATATTAACTATAACGGCTTGGAAGTATTAACCAGAGCTGAGGTCAATTTGAGTTAAAGCAAGTCAATTTAGAAATCAAACTTAAATGACAAATTCCAATATCCATTTTCAATGACTTATCAGTAAACGGCAGAGTAAAAACTGTTCATATAAATAAAAATAAACCAACTTAAAAGTAACACACTCCCTTCTTGACTGACTTCAATTTGAACTGACCCAGCCCTGATATTTACTGTACAACAGCTAGTGTGACAGCTGCTCAACTTCTCCTGGTGTGGGGTTGTGTATTACCAAAGACTTATCCTCACTATGTGCAGTAACACAAGCGCTTTAGTCCTATCTAAAACCGAAACGCAGCAAAATTATTGTGGTTCAGAAAATGCATCAAAGTGGAGACAATATAGAAACTTTGGTGCAATGCACCCCTTCAGATGGTGAACTCAGTAATGTATCAGAGACGTCAATAATGTTGTAACAGGCTATGTAAGTATGGCCAAAATATGCTGTTGACAGGAAGAAAAACATTTGAGGATTGCTTTCAAATGTATGTCTTGTGGCGGTGTACTCTTTCAGCCTATCATCAGTCCATTTATCCATCATTTACCACTCCAGGGATAGTAATGCAGTTTGAGACACATTTCTTTATGCAAAATGCTAAGAAATAAGGACATAAAAGTAACAAAACCTATAAAATGTATTGTCAAATGTGACACAAAACAAAAAATTGATTTATGGCATTTAAACATTTTTAAATGATGAAATCTCTATACTTGAGTCTACATAATGTGATAATAATTCAGCTGACTGTATATTTTTTGTGACAGACATTACATGTATTTAAATAAGAATGAAATGTAAGCGCATTACTAAGTATAACCAACAATCCAAACACAATAATTAATGATTAAACGATTACAAGAGTGAAAGAAAAATGTTCACTCCTAATCGATACGAAACACTCAAACTATAGCCAATCAGACCCAAATAAAAAAGTAATCACAATGCAATACATTTATCACATACATTCACAAACTAAATGTATTTCACATATGAAAGTCTTAATAGAAACAATATTATTTTCCACACTAATAGGGATATATCACTATAATACTGCAATTACTCTTAAGTTGTTGCAAAGATAATAATGCTACTGTATACTACAACTATAAAAATTCTGTTTCTCAGTGGCGGACATAATGATTGGTTCTCACCTTCGGAAAGCAGCACAGGCGTGTTGAAGAATGGCCAACTGACTGAGCAGGCAGCTCAAGTGTTAAGAAGATATATATTGCATTCTCTGATGTCTTTCTATAATCCTCCATTTCTCTTTATGGAAGCAGATTACTGACCAAACCAATGGGCTGACAAGGTCATGAAATACAGTACAGGGATTCTCTGTGCCCTCCCCTCTCCACAGTCTCCAATATAAATAACCTGTCCTTCAAGAACGTTGTTCTCATTTTAAATATTTTATGAAGCCTATGCCATCATCCATAAGTAGCATATAGGGCCAGTACTCAGACAGGCCACTCAACAGCAAAGGAGAACGTTAAAAAACATACTGAAGATACTTTCAGAAGGACAGATGTACAACTGGCACCCATATTGTTTATCATAAAAGGATGCCAAACTATGAAAGTAGTCTTACCTCAGAGGCATCGCGTCTCTGGGATTGACTGGTGCCCAAAGGGCCTGATGACAGTTCACTTTCCAATCATTCACTGAAAGACAAATAAAAGAGACAAAGATTTCAGAGGTGATTCATGTTTTTTTTTTAACTAGTAGTTTATTATTTTTTTATTATGGATGGAATACCTAACCTGGTAGCATCTTAAGTGCAAATTGGAAACATCAATCATATTTACCTATTTTCTGGCATTTGCAACAAATTCTCACGTGCTACATTTAATCATTTCATAAAGCCTTGGGCAGTCGGCATAATTGTGGCCCGTGTCACTTACCAACAAAACGCTTTCTTCAATAGCTTCCACAGCTGCATCAAAGACACAACATCTTTTCATACCAAATCAGTGATCGGACAGGCAACCGGCAGAAGAGCACTCTGTTTCCCAACTCGTGTCAAACCGATGCTGTTCCTATGACAAAGCTACATGAAATTAACCTAGCTTCTTAGCTCAGTGTGTACTTTTTATCACTGAAGGTTTAATCCTAGTCAGGTCACATGTTATCTGTCAGTCAGATCATAAATCAGTGGCAACCCTTCTAAAGGACTTGTGAATGTGATTCCAGAATGATTGACATTGGTGTCACATTACATAACGTGATTGCACTGTGCCTATCAGACACAATATAGTCAAATTAACGTGAGCTAATTAGGTCCATATACAGTACATTAAACAGCAATAGAGGCGTATCTGGAGAAAAGAAACAATTAAACTGGCATAAAATAATGTATCTTACATAAAATGTAGTTTAACAAACAAACATACATGTTCTAGACTTAAAGTACATTTAGACAAGACATATAGTTGACAAGCCATTTACAAAAACAGAGCAGCAGATCACCCAAGGACACAATCAATATTGTGGCTGAAAAGCATTTATTAATGCTAAATGTTTAACTGAAACATACACAGGTTACAATTATACCATGGTGGACAGAAGCTTAAATGATCAAACATTTAAGAGCTCTCCATTGCTTGGGATGTACAGTATGCAAGTAAAATATGCAGAATAATTTAACTCTCAGTCTCAAACATCTTCTTTCTGCCGTCCATGCCGGATTTGTCTTCAATGTTCTGGCGCCAGTCTCCAACGTTACGCAGCTCCTTATCCTGCAATGAAACATCATATTGTACGTTTTACGTAGTTGGTCAGATTTTGTATCCATGTACACTGCATTTCTTTATGCCTAAGGACAGCTGCTAGCCATGGTATATTGGCCATATACTGTACCACAACTGCTGGTGTCTTATTGCTAAATTACACTGTAGACTGTACTACTGGCTACAGCCTGCATATTAGCATTATTAAGTTCCATCTGTGGAAATGTGCACAGCGCTGTCATCAAAGCTGCACTTTAACCTTCCTCAAAAATACTTCAAACTGAGTTTGGTAGCACTGATGCTTACATATTTTTAATTCTGCAATATAAAAGCAATTGTCTATTATTTTTGCCTGTGTAAACTGATAAGCTCTAGTGAAAAATTGCCTGCTCCAGATTGACAAGTTCATCACAGGACAACATTTAAAGATGCTGCGCTGTGACTAGGAAATGGCTCAAATACTGAGCAACTAAACCAAGGCAAGACTTTCAGCAGTATGTTAGAGAAGTCCGTGCGAACTGAAACTAATAAACTAAGGCAAGACTTTCAGCAGTATGTTAGAGAAGTCCCTGCGAACTGAAACTAATAAACTAAGGCAAGACTTTCAGCAGTATGTTAGAGAAGTCCCTGCGAACTGAAACTAATAAACTAAGGCAAGACTTTCAGCAGTATGTTAGAGAAGTCCCTGCGAACTAAAACTAATAAACTAAGTATTTTTAAGAAGGTTAGTGTTACAAAATCAGACAATATTTATTATATTAATTCTAGGCTGTCGCCAATAGAATTAATGACTAGGTTATTGTGGATGCTGTCACTATGGGTTACAATTTAAATTATGGGTAATTTGAGACGTAGACCTTCACCATTGCAACGGAGGCCTTCAACATTTCTCTTTTGCAAGTTATGGGCAGAAATTGTGAATAAATGTAGAATGGAGGCCATTTACCATTGAAAAAATGTTAAAGGGTTCAGGCTTACAAATGTTTTCATAGAGATATTGTTATGATTGATCTATAAAATCCATGATGTCAAAATGAACAAATAAATACAAATATGATTTTTTTTATACTTGTTAGCCCTTGTTAGTTTGTTTAAACAAACCTAAATTGGTATAGAGTAAACTGGGGTAGCAAATGCAGAATTAGTTATATCACTCACGTTGCATGAAATAACAGGGATTGGCACAATTAAAAACAAAGTTCCTACTCCATCCTCTTTCTCCACTATAACATCAGTAAGGTCAGTCAAATATTGAGGGTTGGACATGGTTTGGCTTAAAGCACGAAACAGCTGACATGATGTGAATTTGAATTGAGTTCATGCTACAACTTCAGACTAGAGCATAATTACATACTGGACATTAAGAATATTATTGAAACTGAAAAGAATGTTGTTAAACAATTTTCAGTATTAGAAAATATTCAATTCTTCTCTGGAATACTAGACATCACTCCTGTTCCTGATTCTATTTCTGTTCCTTAGAAAACCCAGAAGAGGTGAAGCAAGAGGGTTATATATCAGTAAAAATCTTTCCAAAATAAGTCCATACAATTTTAATGGACAATCAGGCCCAGGCTTGTCACTTGCCGGGCCAACATCTCCCATTTTCAAGGGCAGAGACATGAGCATTTCATCATTATATGCAGATCTCTAAAAATAACTGTTCCCTGATCTCCAACCCATGACTCTGGACTAACCTTGACCCAACCCTACTTAGAGGGATGACGATATATCTGACTCTACCTGGGGTTTTGCTTAACATGTGCGCGCCCTGCTCAGCATATCTATGTATGAACTCATTTCAATATGACTAAGCTCTTACAATAAAATAGAATAACAATAAGGATTTCTCCTAAAGGGACATCAGTGAAATGAACAAATCCTACTCGACATCTACCTACCTCCTCTTTGACTTCCTTCTTCACTTGTTTCAGGTTGGCTCTCAAATCCATGCACACCTTATGCTTGGAGCCAAGCAGAGCCTGGAGCATAGCATCAGCAGACATACGCACTTTCCTCAAAGTGGGCTTCTTGAACTTGCCTTTCAAGTCAATAACTTTAATGTTTAAATCTTCAATCTGGTCAATGGAAGGTGAAAAAAACAACAACAGTGATCCAACTGGCCTGACATACAGTAGTAACTCAGGAAATTGAATCCAAGCCTAAAGTACTAAATCATGGAATGGATTACACGTTTAAAGTAGTTACTCATGGAATGGATTCCAAGTTTAAAGAGGTGCGAGGGAAAGTGTATATGACATACCTCCTTTGCGGATTTGTTCACTTTGCTCTCCAGGTCATATCTCTCCTCATCTATCCTGTCAATTTTATGGTGCAACTCTTTCAAGAACTCCTGAGGTGATTAATAATCATCATTATATAAGTATAATCATAATATGATTAGTAAAATCATCATTTCAAAAGTTTTCAATACATTTGAAAATGTGTATCAAGTTGTCATTCTATTATATACACTGAACAAAATTATAAACGCAACACTTTTGTTTTTGCCCCCATTCATCATGAGCTGACCACAAAGATCTAAGACTTTCTCTATGTACACAAAAGGCCTATTTCTCTCAAATATTGTTCAGAAATCTGTCTAAATCTGTGTTAGTGAGCACTTCTCCTTTGCCGAGATAATCCATCCACCTCACAGGTGTGGCATATCAAGATGCTGATCAGACAGCATGAGTATTGCACAGGTGTGCCTTAGGCTGCCCACAATAAAAGGCCACTCGAAAATGTGCAGTTTCACTGTATTGGGAGGGTCCGGGGGGGGGGGTCCGACCAGTCAGTATCTGGTGTGACCACCATTTGCCTCACGCAGTGCAACACATCTCATTCCACATGTGGCCTGTGGAATGTTGGTCTACTCCTCTTCAATGGCTGTGCGAAGTTACTGGATATTGGCAGGGCCTGGAACACGCTGTCGTATATGCCGATCCAGAGCATCCCAAACATGCTCAATGGGTGACATGTCCGGTGATTATGCTGGCCATGCAAGAACTGGGATGTTTTCAGCTTCCAGGAATTGTATACAGATCTTTGCAACATGGGGTGATGGTTGTGAATGAATGGCACAACAATGGGCCTCAGGATCTCGTCACGGTATCTCTGTGCATTCAAAATGCCATCAATAAAATGCACCTGTGTTCGTTGTCCATAACATACGCCTGCCCATACCATAACCCCACCGCCACCATGGGCCACTCGATCCACAACGTTAACATCAGCAAACCGATCACCCACACGACGCCATACACGCTGTCTGCCATCTGCCCTGTACAGTGAAAACCGGGATTCATCCGTGAAGAGAACCTCTCCAAAGTGCCAGACGCCATCGAATGTGAGCATTTGCCCGGTTACGACGACGAACTGCAGTCTGATCGAGACCCCAATGAGGACGACGAGCATGCAGATGAGCTTCCCTGAGACAGTTCCTGACAGATTATGCAGAAATTCTTTGGTTTTGCAAACCGATTGTTGCAGCAGCTGTCTGGGTGGCTGGTCTCAGACGATCTTGGAGGTGCTGGATGTGGAGGTCCTGGGCTGGTGTGGTTACACGTGGTCTGCGGTTGTGAGGCCGGTTGGATGTACTGCCAAATTCTCTGAAACGCCTTTGGAGACGGCTTATGGTAGAGAAATGAACATTCAATTCACGGGCAACAGCTTTGGTGGACATTCCTGCAGTCAGCATGCCAACTGCACGCTCCCTCAAAACTTGCGACATCTGTGGCATTGTGCTGTGTGATGGAACTGCACATTTTTGAGTGGCCTTTTATTGTGGGCAGCCTAAGGCACACCTGTGCAATACGCATGCTGTCTGATCAGCATCTTGATATGCCACACCTGTGAGGTGGATGGATTTTCTCGGCAAAGGAGAAGTGCTCACTAACACAGATTTAGACAGATTTGTGAGCAATATTTGAGAGAAATAGGCCTTTTGTTTACATAGAGAAAGTCTTAGATCTTTGAGTTCAGCTCATGATGAATGGGGGCAAAAACAAAAGTGTTGCGTTTATAATTTTGTTCAGTGTATGAATAGAAACAGCGCTTGACATTAACTTTTTCCTCACCAGCCACTGCGGGTAGTGATTTTCCAAAGTTACTAGCCACTCAGCATTTTCACTAGCCACAATTTTGTTGTTGGGAAATTACGTTTATTTGATAAAAGTTGATGGTGTGCTACATCGAAGCCTGTCTTGTTCACGCTGTCGGTCACTGGCGCACAAGGCAATAGGCCTAACACAAATGGACCAGAATCAAACATCGTGTGCAGGTAATTCTCATGGGAGTTGTAGGGACATAGCTCATTGTGTCACTCTCATTGCAATGAGACTACAATTTAAAAAAATTAGTGTATATACAGCTCCGGAAAAAATTAAGAGACCTTTTTCTTTCCTTTCCAAAAAACTTGAAAAGGAAGGTTTGAGTGAGGAACAGAACGGTTAAAATTAAGAGACCACTGCAAATTGAAAACTTCTGTTCCTCGCTCAAAACTTTCCTTTTCAACTTTTATGAAAGGAAAGAAAAAGGTGCAGTGGTTTCCTAATTTTTTCCGGAGCTGTATATACATACAGGGTTTTTCCTGGCTCAAAATTAGGCAAAAGGTGGTACCCCAACCCCCGCACTCAACCGGACACCCCACATATGTGGCTACACACTTGAAAAAGACAGCTTTTATAGTGTTAAATTTGCCCTGTTATGTCCATGTCCACTTAAGCAGCTAATGCACACTACAATGTCCTCCCTAATAGCAACCAAAATATACAAGCAATATATCTATTCTTTACATAGGCCGATTAACATGTTATTTAAAAAGAAATATGAAATCACTCATCAGCTTTATAATTACACTGTGTGCAATT
Source organism: Esox masquinongy (assembly GCA_016801175.1). Lineage (NCBI taxonomy): Eukaryota > Metazoa > Chordata > Actinopteri > Esociformes > Esocidae > Esox > Esox masquinongy. The sequence continues at coordinate 11,175 of JACXGI010017542.1, forward strand.
ATTAGGCAAGTGAGTATTCTGATCGTATCATTATTTCTATGCACATTTTCCAACTCCAAACCATATAAACTTCAATGCTCATTGGATTGAATTATTTTCAGGTGATACGTATTTGTGTAATGAGGGAGGGTGTGGTGAAAGTGAATTACACCTTATATCAAGGTATGCATAATTATTAGGCAGCTACATGACCTCAGGTAAAATGTCCAAAAAAAGAGATTTAACTGGCACTGAAATGTCCAAAATTGTAAAATGCCTTTCAGACGGATGCAACACTCTTGAAATAGCTAAACTATTGATGCGTGGCCACCAGACAATCAAATGTTTTGTTGTGAATAGTCAACTGGGGCGCAAAAAAATGCATGGAGATGAAAAGACGCAAATTAATTGCAAAACAATTGAGAAGAATTAAACAATAAGCTACCAGGAACCCATTATCCTCCAGCGCCACCATTTTCCAGGACTGCAACCTACCTGGAGTGTCCAGAAGTACAAGGTGTCAAGTGCTCAGAGACATGGCCAAGGTGAAGAAGGCTGAAAGAAGACCACCACTGAATAAGATTCACAAGTTGAAGCATTTAGATTGGGCAAACAAATACCTGAAGACAGATTTTTCAAAGGTTTTATGGACAGCTGAAATGAGAGTGACTCTTGATGAACCAGATGGATAGGCCTGTGCCTGGATCACTAATGGCTACGACACCACTTCGAGTCAGGCGCCAGCAAGGTGGAGGAGGGGTACTGGTATGGGCTGCTATCATTAAGGATGAGGTAGTTGGATCTTTTTGGGTTGAAGATGCACTGAAACTCAACTCCCATACCTACTGCCAGTTTCTGGAAGATACTTTCTTCAAGCAGTGGTACAGGAAGAGGCCCTCAGCATTCAAGAAGCCATGATCTTCATGCAGGACAATGCTCCATCACATGCATCCAAGTACTCCACTGTTGGCTAGCAATTTGTGGGCCCTTCTCAAATGTGAGATTTACAGTCAGGGAAGACAATGCACCTCTTTGAACAGCATTAGGGAGGCTGTGGTTGCTGCTTCAGCGAAAGTTGATCGTGAACAGATCAAGAGACTGACAGATTCCATGGATGGAAGGCTCATGGCAGTTATTGCAAAGAAGGGTGGCTATATTGGTCACACAATATTTTTGAAAAGACACAAATTTTAATTAATTGTCATTTTGTGTTACTTATTTGTTACATTTACTTTAAAAATTGAGAATAAACAAGTGAGTTGGGAGAAATTATTTTTGTAATTTAGTAGCCTAATAATTCTGCACACCAACTGTTGCTGTCATGCCCCCGCCTCCGCGATCGCGCACAGGCGGGTCCTTGCGTTCCTGAGCCAGTCACACACCCGCTCGTCTCCCTATTACGCACCTGTTCCCAATCCGCAATTACGCACCTGTTCCCAATCTTACCATCACCAACAGTATTTCCACAGTCCTCTGCCATCTCCTCCCTGCCGGATTATGGTCGATTTTCACATGCGCTACCCAGCTATCCTCGAGTCTACTTTCTGTCTGAATTTCCCGTGTACCGACTCGTTGCCCGTCCCCGATTACTCTGCCTGTTCCCCGCCTGTACTTCTACTGCCAGCCCGTGTGTCGACCTTCTGCCCGTCCCTGACTACTCTGCCCGCCATCTGTCTGTACCTCGGCCGCTCGCCCGTGTACCGAACCACTGCCTGTCCCCGACTCCTCTGCCTGCCCTCGGTCAGTGTCTCTGCCGCCTACCTGCGCGTAGATTCCCTGCCCGACTCAGAACCCTCTACCTGCCACTCCCCCTCTGCCCTTCCAATCCGCGCTTGGGTCCTCGCCCCGTCCGTGACAGTATAATCCGGCCCACCATGGACCAAGCGGATCTGGACGCCGTATGTCAGGCGGTCGCGTCTCAGAGTGCCGAACTGGATCAACAACAGACCGCACTGACTGACGTTATGGGCCACCTACGCGCCCTCTCAGCGAGCGTCATGGCCATTCAGGACCTGATGGAACCACCTGTCGCGTCACCAACCATGCCCACACCGACACATTCCCTGGTTCGTGAGCCATGGGTTCCCAGCCCTGACAGGTATGACGGAGACCTGGGACTATGCCGTTCCTTCCTGCTGCAATGCAGCCTGGTCTTTGCACAGCAACCCCGGACCTACGCCACACACAGTTCAAGGATCGCTTACCTGGTGGGCTTGCTTCGCGGACCCGCCCTGGAATGGGCTTCTGCGCTCTGGGAGAGACAGGACCCAGCGACCCGGTCCTACTCCTCGTTCACGGCCGAAATGCGCAGATTGTTCAATCACCCGGTCCGAGGGAGGGACGCGTCCAACCGCATGTTTGCGCTTCGCCAGGGGAGGCGCTGTGTGGCTGAATATACCGTGGACTTCCGCACCCTTGCCGCCGAGAGTGGATGGAACGGGGCGGCTCTGCAGGCGGCCTTCATCAACGGATTGAATGACCGTCTGAAGGACGAACTGGTCTCTCACCCCGAGCCGGATAGCCTGGACAGCCTGATTGCCCTCTCCATCAGAATGGACAACCGGGCTCGGGAACATAAGCGAGAGAGACAGAGAGAGGCGCCTCCGTCGTCTCCTCCCGAGCCGGTCGTGCCAAGGGGCGGCTCCCCTTCGCTCACGCCAGCAAATGCCCAGGGACCGACATACCTGGGTCGTGTTCGATTGAACGAGGCTGAACGACGGCAGAGGAGGGAGAGCAATAGCTGCCTTTACTGTGGCCGCCCTGGGCATTACGTGGCTACCTGTCCCCAAAAGAATAGTAAATCGGTTGGCCCGCTGGTCGCCAGGAGAGTCTCGACTGGTCTGACTACGGAACTCCCCTGCGCCCGGGCTCCTTTTTACGCCACCATCTGCCACAACGGTCTGCGCCTCAAGATTCAAGCCCTGATAGACTCTGGAGCAGACGACAGCTTTTTGGATTCCACCCTGGTCTCCCAACTAGGGCTCACCGTGGAACCGCTACAGGAGGTCATAGAAGCGGTGTCCTTAGACGGCAGACGACTATCCAGGGTCAAGTCCCGTACCGAACCCGTCCGACTGTTGCTCTCCGGTAACCATTCTGAAACCATCAGCCTGCTAATCACCAGTTCTCCCCACATTCCGCTGGTTCTGGGGCATTCCTGGCTTGTCAAGCACAATCCTGTCATCGACTGGGCTG
>JACXGI010017543.1:0-14339 GCA_016801175.1 Esox masquinongy
CTACACTTAATCATAGACCATGCTGTAGAGATGAGTATTTAGTAGACACTTGAAAGTTTGCACTGAGTTTGCATTTCTAACCTTAATTGGCAAATCATTCCACAGTAGTGGAGCTCTATGAGAGATGGCCCTGCCTCCGGCTGTTTGTTTAGACATTCTAGGTACAATTAAAACCACTCCCTCCCTGTACCAGGTACACACACACCCAGCCACACACACTGTACCAGGTACACACACACCCAGCCACACACACTGTACCAGGTACACACACACCCAGCCAATAATCACACACAACAGGAGTTATTTCTCTGATGAGCAGAAACTAACTGTGTAAGATAGCTGCTATATCTGCTATAATTGTGGAAGATACATTTATTTTGGGCTAATACACAGGTAAAATCCTTAAAACACAGCTAATCCGTCAGTGTTAGTGGCAATGCTGCATTGACGCTGTCCTAATTTTGGTGTGATGTTTTCTCCTGCTTAGAGCCCCCAAGGAAGTGTGCATCTGTTCCTGATGAGTTGGGAGCAGGTGGACATTCAAGAACATCCAGCTACGCCAGCCAACAGTCCAAAGTCTCAGGTAGTTAGTAGCTACACGTATCTCATCTGAACCAGATCCAAGACCAAGCCATAGCTTGCCTTTAGTTACTATAGTGAAATCTACATCCTTCTCCATTGTGTTGGGGGATAACATTGCCAACTTGTTTTTCACAGGCTACAGTAGTGGTCACTCGCGCTCTTCCAGTCTATCAGAGCTCACACACAAGAGAAACCTCTCAGCCGGCTCCGTTTCCACGGGCATCTGTAGTATTCCTGAACCCAGTGACGATCTGGGTTCTGTCTCTGTCACCTGTGCCTGTTCCCCTGTGCCTGAACATCCCCAGACCCCCGCAAAGAGCTCTTCCTCCTCAGAGAGACTGAGCAGGTAATAATCACACAAAACGATCCCTCAACGAAGTACCACATTGTAACCATCAGAAATCTCTCTGTTTGCTCCATCTCATTATTTTCTGCTTATCTTTCTCATGTGTCTGGGCGTGTGTGTATGCGTGTATGTGTACTTGTGCGTGTGTGATTTAGGCATGCAGTGAAGCAGAGCTCGGTTGAATCTCAGCTGATGAGAGTGGATGCTACACGGGTGGATGCTGACGACATCGTGGAAAAAATCCTGCAGAGCCAGGACTTCAGTCAGGGCCTGTTGGACTCCAGTTCTGAGGGTACGATCCTAGGATGTAGTTCAGAGAGAGAGGTCGTATCCCAGTGTGTTAACAAGGTGTACCACACTGTCAAGAATAGGGAAAAGGCCTCATGTAGAGAACAGCTGATGTCTAACTGGCCAGTTCAGACGATATTGTTTCCATTGATACCCGTAGGCAACAAATGCCCTCCACTCCCCAGCTTTCTCACAGTGCAGAATGCTCTTGTCAGTAACAATTCATTGTTTTCACATCGCTGTTCAACCAGCAGTGTGGCCTTGCTTTGAATGACATCATGTTATTTGTGTGTCAGAGGAGGGACTCCGGCTGTTTGTTGGTCCTGGTGGGAGCACGGCGCTGGGGAGTCAACACACCAGGTAGGTGACATCACCACGTACTGCACCTGGACTGACTGACAGGCGTACAACTACAATGGGAGACACACAACCGCAAAAACAATCTCTCTCAGCGGCTCACTGATAACCTAACACATTTCCATTTAGTCAACATTACATTCGAAACGCATTTTAAATGTCTAATTGATAGTTGAGGAAACTGATTCATATAATGTGTTTGTTTTTCAGTAATGCCCTTTCACGTGTTTGGTGTCAGATTTGACTTGTTAGATAATAACATGTTGCCGTCTGGTGTTCTGTTTCAGGGTTGGTGCTGGGCCCTACGAGCAGGTGGTGATCAGACGCTAGCCCAAGCCGGGGGGGTGTTTGAGAAGGTCTGGGGCAGCAGTTGTCTCGCCTCTCTGCAAGACAAACCTTTCTCACAACTGGAGTTATTTCTCTGATCAGCAGAAACTAACTGTGTAAGATTGCTCCCCCTAGTGTTAAAGGAAGCGGGTGACCTGAAAGCCATGATGACAACTTGTCTTTCGGTAATTTTAAGAAGGAGGATATATTGACTTGCGTGTGCTGTGGCACTTCTACAGGGAGGGGTGGGATAATGTTTGTTCTAGCCTGGTTGGGTAGTCTTTCAATTCTGGAGGCCTTAATATTCAGTGAATTCTCATGTTTAGAAAACTAGGAGAATGCTGTGCCCTCACATTACAAAGGGCTTGATGTAAGATAAACCCTTCCTAATGGTCCCAGGTTATTACTCTAGGAGGTATGTTGCCATTTACTGTTTGATTGTTCAGTATGTTGCTGCTTGATATTTTCACTGTATTAAATGTGCAGGGTAGTAGAGGTGGGTAAAGATAATTTACCACTTTTGTACAATTTATGATCAGTTTCTTTTTGTTTTACCACTACACCTGTGATGTTTAGTGTTTTACACAAACACATACAGGTGCGTAACAAAGGTTTTTTTAACTGACAAACTGTGGTGAGGAGCTGGTTTCTTTTACCACAGTTAACTTGAAACTGACTTGATAAATGTCATTGTGGGATGTTACTGATGTCATTGTGGAATGTTACTGACCTACAGGTGCCCGATTCTGTCAAATAAACAAAGAGGACCTTGCAGTATATTTGTTATAGCCTACAGTACATGTTGACTCAAAATGCAGGGATGTTGGAAGATTCTATAAGCTGGGAAATGATATAAAAGGATCGTACCAGTGTTGCTACCTGGCTCCTTATGTGTCATCATCAGGTGGAGGTGAAGATGTCTAATATGCTGGGGATTTGTTTCAACCAAGTCCAGTAGGCTTTGGTTCAGGATTCGAATCCTCAGCAAAACAGTAAAATAGTATCTTTACTAATCTCAGAACTGACAACAATTCAGTTCCCACAGTTGCTTTAATATACAAAATTATATTTGTATAGAGGCCTTATTACAGAGACTAGAAATTATATATTTTATTTATTTTCTAAATTTGAAATTTTTAGAGTGGAAATTTAGACAAAGACAATCTCTTAAAGAAAGATTGTTTTAGTCAAGTACAGTCATCAAACATGGATGCCAGTGTTTTGCCAAACGTCCAGTGTCTACAAGGCCAAACATGACCTTACTGTACATGTTTATATTGTTCAGTGCCCTGAAATATCATTTGTACAGTTTGATTTTTTCATGACGAAATATTATGCAACTTTTCCTTTTTCAACCTTACATTCAATCAGCAGACCAGTTTTATTTGCATTTGTCTATTTTACCTCTTAAATGAGAGAAGTATTGCTCTGATATTCCTAATGTTAAACGTTCAGTGCTTTACTTGTTTGTCCATTTTACAACTTCCAAAAATTACCTTTGTAGTATATCCCTTTTTTTCATGTAACCTTGTATGTTTACTTTGTTGTTTTTGCAGTATCACTTGACAGAAATAACTTTAAGTGCTGCACCCACATGTGACATTTTGGAAGACTGTTATTTATTACTGTTTCCTGATTTAAAACACATGCTGTGTGGTTATACAATAAAAAATATAATTTATTTAAGAAATAATGCCACTCCCGGTCAATAGCTTTTATTCTTTTTTTCTTTTTCGTCTGATGAACGGTAGTCTACATCCTGATGGCTACAAACCCACAATGCATAATGCAGGTTTCCATGAAAAATGTGTTTCATTTTACAACAAATACTGGTCTATTTCTTAATATAGTCCCATGATTGATGCTTCAAAACGATATACTGATATAGTAAATCAATGTGGGCTCAGGAAGGTGTTATTTAACTGCTGCTCAGTGCGGGGTAGTGTGGAGGTTGAGAAAGCTCTCATCTGCTTGTCACCGCCAGTCTTTGGCAGCCTTGCCTTTGCAACACAGGGTGAAATTCTTCTAAAGTACTAGAGGGCAGATGGCTGCCTGTCATGTCATCACTATCACTGGCAATGAGAGAACACACTTTGAACAATACTATTTAATCTTCAGAGTTTCCGCAATACATTCTGAATATTTGCGAACACTATCCAACTTGTTTGGCATGAAAATCTCTATACTTTTTTCATGTCCCAATCTGAAAGACCATTTTTGGCTTTTAGTGTTAGGTTTAGGGCAAAAGTTACAATTTGGGTTAAGCATTGGGCTATAGTTAAACTAACTATACATAAATGTTATGTTATTGGGATTGAGGTTATGGTAAAGGTTAGTTTTTTTTTTAAAGTGAAATCAACTTTGGTGTTCCCATATAGATAGCTAGGTAAACTTGTGTGAGTGTGTGTGTGTGTGTTTCGGGAACAGGTTTCTATACCATTGACTGATCATGTCCAAACAGATGAAAGACACAGTCTTACTCAAAGCCCATTCATGGACAGGAGAAAAACATAAAACGTATTTCTGATCAATTAAACAAAAAATACTCGGAACAACATTACGTGGTCACCAGTCAGCGGACGTACTGATTCCAAAATTTTGAATTCCTGTGGATGTAATTCAGTTACTGCACTTCGGCAGAATTGGTCCCATTCATCACGACACATTCATTGGACGAAGAGTTGCCTTTTCCGGTCTTCTCCCGGCAGTAGACACTTACGTGTGTGCCATCTTGTTTTACCGTTGTCGAAGAAGCTCAGCTAGCTAGCCGTATAGAAAATAGCATTTGGCGGGCAATATTCTGCTAATAGGTTATTGTAACAAAGATTGTGTTATATACCGCAACTATTAACATCTACAAATCACGTTTAATGGCGTTATAGTTAGACACATCTATTGTGTAAGCTAGCTTTATCAGTTAGCTAAAGGCTAATTTCCCGCATTTGTGAATCAACAGCGTGGGCTTACACATTATGGCTAACAACACTGTCGCCGGGAATCAGCAACAACCACAGGCCGTCACCAAGATTGGCCCTAACGCTGGAAAACATGGCAACAACTTGCCTCTCTGGGGCAACGAAAAGACTATGAACTTGAACCCTATGGTTCTCACCAACGTACTATCATCTCCTTATTTCAAGGTTCAGCTGTACGAATTGAAAACCTACCATGAGGTGGTGGACGAAATCTATTTCAAGGTACGGAGATCCATGCTACAACGAGGCTAGCTAACGTTACAAGCTAGTTTGCACGAATGTAATCTAGTTTGCTTGCTAGCTAACGCTAACTAGGGAACTTGTCAGCTAACGACGTAATCACGTCTTCGTTAAACAAATGGATTTGGGGAAAAATACTATTTGGCTAGCTACATTAAGCAGCTGCAGGCAGTTAAGTAACGTTTGCCAAACACTTCTCATAATGACATTTTTGGGAGCTAGTAATTGTATTCGTTAGAGAGCATCTCAGTTGTTCATAACTGTCTACATTAACTAAATATCTTGTTGTAATAACTACTTACCACGTTAGTTAGTAGCTAGCCAGCGAGTTGGCTCCCCCCGGTTCTGAGAGTAAACACCCCTTGAAGTTGTGATGATCTTTAGTACTAGCAGTACTTATTGGACTGTTTATCCTTTTAAAAGATGTGTTGTAGCTAGATAGCCACTGTAGTCAAGAAACTGGATGTGTCAGTATTCCTAACTAGTGGTGTGTAATCAGACCCTGCAAACTGATAACGTGATTACATATAATGGGACTTGTGTGGCTTCAAATTGAGGTTTTGCGCCAGCCAACATATTCTGTAGCAATAACACAATAATTTATTTGTATGGTAACCATGTTACTCTCTTTTTAGGTAACTCATATTGAGCCATGGGAGAAAGGCAGCAGGAAGACTGCTGGACAGACTGGAATGTGCGGAGGGGTAAGTTAGAAAGTACGTGCCTTTTGCCTTCCCATGTTACTGTGTCCCAGATGATAGGGGTAATGGCTGCTCCCTTGTTTGTTGTTGCCTGCCGTTGTCAGTAGAAACCATTTAAGTTACATCCCTACCAACTATTTTCCTCCAAATCATGTTCATAAGTGCATTACTTACTTGCATCAAATGACAATAAGTGATAGATGACCATTGAAGAAAAAACACTTAACACTTTGGAGTAAGACCATGTTCAAAACTAATAATTTTTGTTTAAACGAAGGAAGGCCTTTATTAGCAAAAGTAAACAAGGGATATATGTGTATAGATAGCAGGTGCTTCTATACAGGTGTGGACTCAGCATCCCTTCCTGCTAAGGTCCAGTTGGTCATCATTCTAGCTAATGGCTAGATGACAAGATTGTTGACTGAAAGAAGGGCTGGTCTACCAACCACCAAAGTATTGGCTTTCATGTCAAAGAATGGTGTCAAAATCCCTCCAGGAGAATTCCAGACATTCGTAAAAACTATGTCAAGGTGCGTCGGCGCTGGTGGTCTAATTCCCTGTTACAATATGTTGTTGTTTCTTTATTTTGACTGTTCCCTGTACGGTAGGATGTTAGGAAACCTGGTTTAAAAAAAAATGTCTTCCATATTAACCTCTTTTGTCCTCAGGTGCGTGGAGTTGGGACTGGCGGCATTGTGTCTACGGCCTTCTGCCTGTTGTATAAACTGTTTACCCTGAAGCTGACCCGCAAACAGGTGATGGGTCTCATCACTCACAACGACTCACCCTACATCAGGGCACTTGGCTTCATGTACATACGGTACGACTCTTAGTCATTTCATTTTGGTTTAAGTAAAACAGAAGTGTTTGCACAAAAGGATTGGAATTTCGTTGCCGATTTATGTGTAACTACAAATACATTTCAGTCCCCCTGTCCTTGTGTATTACAAATGTTATGGAAGGGTCAGCACGAGCCTAAGTCGTGCTATTTGTTCTGGTTTCCGTGATACTGTTGTGTTATTGAGTTCGTTGTCGTTTCCTGGGTTGGATAGTTTGACAGTTTGGTGTTTAATTCAGTTTTTTCTTAGATGCGAGCCTGATTCACATACAACAGTGTCAAGTTGCAGGCAGGAGTCATGCGTTATTTGCTAGGGTGTTTGTTGGCTACTCATAGTGTGTCGTGTGTGTGTCTCCTCATCCAGATACACTCAGCCCCCTGTGGACCTGGTAGACTGGTATGATAGTTTCCTGGATGATGAGGAGGTATGTCCACACGGGTAATACTTTCATGTTTCTCTACCTTTCAGTAACTAGTCTGGCATGATCCAAACTGTTGTCTCTCAGTTCTCTCCTCATTGTGATGCTCAGCGCTGATTTTTCACCTTTGCCTTCATTTGGCTTAATTGTCCCACCCAATACCCCCCTGCGCAAAGTTGAGTAGCTAGGTCATTCAGTCTGCTGTGCTGCCTGTTGTTGTCGGGGTAAGTATATGTGACGTGAAGTTCAGCCATACAGTGCTATTCTGTTTACTAAAGGCATGCCCACATGTAAACAGGACTTGTTGCACAAAACTCTATTTGAAAAATGTTATTTAGACAACTGAAATGCATAGCATGATTCCTACTGGTCCCCACCTCCTCACAGATTTAACACGATCAAATAACATGAAGATATGTTTCTAACACATAGGCCTACACTTGAACAAAATCCTTTCGTTTGCTTCTCTGACACACACACACACACACACACACAAACGTTACACAATTTGAGTAATTTCTCTGTGGAAAACCGTGTTATAGATTTGTCTTCTGTGCCATTTAAAACTTCGATTGAAACAATATTATTTGTCAGACTGTGCAACCAGGCCTCCTTTCTTGTTATGATGCAATATTTGAACCTGACATCCTCTGACAACATACTCAACTGGCTAACTCCCATGTTCTCTTCTTTAGATGCCCCTTGCGCAGCAGGTGAATTGGATAATGTATCTCTCAGCACTGGGTTTGCGTGTGTGAGTGCAAAACAGCTGTTCAGTTCTCTTCCCATTCAGCCCTGGTCTCTATGTAGTCGGTGTGCCCCCCACTGACCCCCACTACTCTGTACTTGCACTGTGGTCGACGTCTCCCGGGACTCTCAAGGGAACTAGGAAGTAGGAAGCCAAGCCTTCTCTTGAAACCTTCATTTTCTCAACTGATTCATTTTAGCTGTCACTTTCTTTGTTTCGGACCCATATTTGATATTTCTCAGGAGATGAGGAGACTTTGACCAGGGCCGTATAAAAGTCTTTGGTTTACAAGCCACTTTTGTTTTGTGAAAAAAAGAATTCAAGACCTTGAATGTCTGAAACTGTATGGAAAGTATCTAGAAATTATAACAATGTACCGTTGTATTTTCAAACCCCATCCCATTTTCTGGCCTATAAATTGATTTTCTTAAACCACCCCACTGACAATCTGTGCAGCCCTTTGAATTTAAAAATCATGTGGCACCAGCACAAAATAATTGCCCACCTCTGCTTTTGACTATTGAGGTGCTCCCCAGGTTGTTTTTACCTACAATTAATAACAAACTATGTAAATATTTGTGTAATAGCGCTCACAGTGTAAGTACAGACTTTTGAGGACAGACAGCCAGATTAGATGAGAAACAATTTGTCAGTTTTCATGCTATTGTTCCCTATATTTAGTTTCAGGCACTAAGCAGATTTGGAAAGGAAACACATGATAATGATTAATATGTGAGCATATTAAGCTAGATGAATACAGAGGTGAAGTTTCAGTACTTGGTCATCACAAATTATATTTGATTTCTAATTGAGGGCTGGAGGCAAGTGTTAAAAACAAGAGACTAGGGTGATATGCTGAATAAATGATCATGAATACAATGTCTTTAGTACTTGTTTGTCTGAGGGTTTTAATGAAGTGTTGAATGCCCCCCCCCCCCCCCCATGTGTTTTCAGGAACTTGATGTGAAGGCCGGAGGGGGCTGTGTTATGACCATTGGAGAGATGGTCCGCTCCTTCCTCACCAAGCTGGAGTGGTTCTCAACACTCTTTCCGCGCATCCCAGTGCCCGTGCAGAAGATGATCGACACGCAGATGAAGGCACGGCCCCGGAAGGTTCCGGAGAAGGTGGAGGAGCTGGAGGAGCCAGCGCCGGAGGAGGGGCGTAGACGCTCAAGGTAGGTGATGGAGATGGGCCGTGTTGGATACCATTCTGTTATGTTGTTCATGTCTGTCAACAAGTGGGTTTTGGATGCTAATGCACCCGTTTCCCTCTGGTCAGGAGCCCCAGGCGGACCCCAAGCCCCAGGAGGTCCCCGAAACGGTCAAGGAGTAGGAGCTACCACCGCGAACGAGAGCGCCACGGTCCGAGCTTTGACCGTGAGCTGGAGAGGGAGCGTGACCGTCAGAGGAAGGAGAGGGAGGGTAAGGATGGAGACAGGAGAGGAGGTGACAGAGACAGGGAGAGGGGAGGAGAGAGGGAGAGGAGACGATCCCGGAGCGCCGACCGTACCCGGGAGCGTCGCAGGAGTCGCAGCAGCACCAGGGAACACAAGGGGGAACGTAAAGACAAGGAGAAGGAGCGAGAGAAAGACAAGGAGGGGGGTGGGGGGGAGAACGACCGGAGCAGGAGGAAGGACAGGGATCACCACAAAGACAGGGGCAGTGACAGGGAGATGGACAGGTCTAGGGACAAGAGGAGCAAGGGGGAGAGTGAGGACAGGAGGTACAAGGAAGATAGGGAGGAGAGGAGGGCTCACAGGGACGACAGGAAGGCCAAGCGCTCCAGCCGGAGCGGGAGCAGGGAAAGGAGACACAAGGAGAAGTCCAAGAAGAGAGAAGTCCATGAAGAGAGCGGGAGCAAGGGCAGGGCCGATGGGGAGGAGAAGAGCAGGAAGGGGGAACGCAGCCAGGAGAGGAGGGAGGGGGAACAGCGCTCACACAAACGTAGTCGCAGCAAAGAGCGGAGCCAGCGGCCACGAGAGCCAAGCAACGGGAAGGACCATGGGAAACACGGGGAGTGCAGGAAGAGCCAGAGCACAGAGAGAGGAGAGAAGACAACGCACAGCAGCAGGGCTGAGTCCCCCTAGCGTCTGTCCTCACAACCATGCCTCCCTCTTCCCTTTTTTTTCTTTTTTTTAATTGTGTAGTCTGTCACTTATGTTAAAAAGAGAAAAAACATTAGCACGAGAAAACACCTGGACTTGTCGTCTTTGGCCAACGTAATGTTGCTTTATGTAGTACCTTCTCTTTCTATCTCTGCCTTTCTCATCCCTTTCTAGACCAGTGTTATTCTTCACTCGAGACAGTGGTATTTGAAGAAAAGCATTTTAATTTTTATATGGTAATCTTTTTTTTTTTCCTGGAAAGTTCCAAATTGCTTTGTACATATGGGTCTGAGAATGTTTTAAATCCTACAGAGCAGCCTCCGAAAGATAAATTTGTACCACGCACTGAGCCGTGTTGAAATTGTGCTGTGTTTGGTTAATTGCTCTGTTGCATTTTTGTTTTCTAATAAAACAACTTTTACGAAAGGAGAAGTTGTGTGAAATTTTTTTTTTTTATTAATTAATACAATCTTACTCCAACAATAGTAAAATCATTTCAAGGTCATTATCTACCATGGTTTTGAAACCTTACCATGTTACAGTGGCCATCTTTGATTGCTATAACTACATAAATAATGGGACTAATGGTCACCTACATTTGCATATTCCACTTTCTTTCTCTTATACTAAAGTTGAAAACAATGCCTGATATTTTACCCCTCTACCTTTTCTGATATACATTCAGTACTGTGCAGTAAGTGTTTTTTTGGTAGTAAAACCACTTAACAAGAAAATCAGTATTGCAAGAACTTTTGGTGTTGTCCACAAGGGAATTGATTTTTGTGAGATGGCTGAAAGAAACGTCAAAGACAATTGAAAAGAAAACGGTGGAAGACCCAAAAAGTTGTCTGCATCTGAAGAACAGAACACTTCCTGCGGGGACCGAAGGAAATATTAGGTGTTTGCTAAGCAGTTGGCAGTCATCTGGCACCAAAATACATGCTTTGACTGTGAGAAGTCTTACAAGAAATGGCCAACTTTGACTAATAGGCCAAAACATTATCTTTCAGCACAACAATTCCAAACACTGCAAAGACAATTAGGACCTACTTGGAGCAGATGTCTGGAGATTGAACATAGTGTTAGATGGTCACCACAGAGCCCCGACCTCAACAAAATTAAGTCTCTAGGATCACTTGGGCTGGGAAAATGACCAAAATATGTAAAAAGAAGAGCTATGGCAAATCCTTCAAGTGGTTTGGAAGAATTTGTCACATGAATTTGTATAAAAAAACATACACAAGTCTACCAAGGCCACTTAAGACTTTTGCACAGTACTATACATGATGAAAAGGATGGGCAAACAGAAGGACAACAAAAGGAAAAGTTAGGCAAACAAAAATCTAAATTAAAAAACTTGCACATCTTTACCAAGTCCATCAGGGACTGAGGAAGTCAGAGTTATACTGTAAAGTTAGATAAAACAATGTCTACTTTAGAGCAGGAAATTGAAACTTTATTTTCATCACATGGCAGATGGAGCTGTACCCCAAACATTTAAGAAAAACATACAGTAAATCTATAGCATTCAGTTGTCTTTAGTGACTAAACAATAAACATTTCCAGCAGCCTTGTAACCCTGATGTCATGTAATACACTGTATTTAGATGCATGTCTCTGCCCAAGGAACTACTTTTCTTCATTCCATTTTCACATGCTGACCACACCGGCCACTGTCTCCGCACACACAGGCTTGGAGTAGGGCCCCTTGCTTGCCTCCGTCTGGGCAGACACTGACAGGCAATATGTGGAGGAGGGGTTGAGCTCAGTGACGACGAAGCTCTGGCCGTACACGGTTAGTATCCGGGGCCGGTTGGCATGGCGAGGTCGAGGGCTCTGCTCCTGGACCACTAGGGAGTAGTACGTTGCCCCTTCCACAGGGGACCAGTCGACCAGCAGGGTGTTGGGGGTTTTCACAGTGACCTGCACCTCAGGCTGGGCTAGACCTGGAGACAAGGATCCACATTACCCATACTGGCACTAACAATGTTATGATGAACCTGTCAGAAGTCACCAAGGTCAGTAGCTTCAGCATATAAAGTAGCTAGACAGATGTTGGCATCAAGTAATTGTATTTGGGCTGTTCTCAGGGTAATTGACGAGATCTACAGCAGACTTCCACACTCAAACGCCTGCTGAAGTATGATTTGTGTCCAACCCAGAAGATAGTACTTGTAAATAACAGTGTCTCTTTTTGGGACACATCCACAAACACAGCTATGTCTGACCTTCTGTCAGATGGATCTCTGCCCCCTTCAGACTGACCTGTCTGCCCCCCCCAGACTGAACTGTCTTCCCCCTCCAGGTCCGTGACAGACTCCCTCCACACTGATGTGGTGCTCATCTTTCATCCAGGAAGACGATCTAACTCCTGTAACCTCAACAGGATATATGGTCTAACTCCTGTAACCTCAACAGGATATATGGTCTAACTCCTGTAACCTCAACAGGATATATGGTCTAACTCCTGTAACCTCAACAGGATATATAGTCTAACTCCTGTAACCTCAACAGGATATATGGTCTAACTCCTGTAACCTCAACAGGATATATAGTCTAACTCCTGTAACCTCAACAGGATATATGGTCTAACTCCTGTAACCTCAACAGGATATATGGTCTAACTCCTGTAACCTCAACAGGACATATGGTCTAACTCCTGTAACCTCAACAGGATATATGGTCTAACTCCTGTAACCTCAACAGGATATATGGTCTAACTCCTGTAACCTCAACAGGATATATGGTCTAACTCCTGTAACCTCAACAGGATATATGGTCTAACTCCTGTAATCTCAACAGGATATATGGTGCGGGGTCAGGTCAGCTGTGAGTCAGTCAGACTCTATCATAGTCAGTTTAGTCAGCTTAGTTTCCCCAGTGAGTCTGACTCTGCCTCTCTAGGTTTGGCACCTTAGTAAATGCAACCTTGTTCACCTTAACTGCTGATGTAAAAATGTATTTATAATATTGATGTGGTTGATTGAAGGAGAGCGGTGTGAGATGTCTGTGAATGTAATTATTGTATTGTTTCTGTCCGGTATTATTGTGCCCATCCCAAACAGAGCAGAGCACTTTTTACTCACCAGTCACTGAAGAAATCTCTCCTTCGCTGAGATCTCTCCTCCTCCTCGAGAGATGCACTGCAGAAACCCCCCCCCCACAAATCACTGACTGACGTTCATGCAGAAGAAGGCTCTGGTTACACACTTTCAAGCATGTCTGTTTACCTGATATGACCCTGGTGGGTTCGCTCTCTCCAGCGACGTTGCTAGCGGTGACCTCTAGGTTACTGTAGCTGATGTTGGTCAGGGAACAGGACAACTGAACTGTGCTGCACACCTGAGTCCACACCCCGCTGCTGATGTCATACACTGTGTAGTCGGTGGCGTAGACGGATGCATTCCACGAGATGGTGGCCGAGGAGTTGGACCCAGTGAAGGTCACTTGCTGTGGAGGGCAAGGGGCTGAAGAGAAGCTACGGTTAAGGTGGCGGTTCACCTGTGGTATGTTATGGTAAGGGACAGGTCCCAGCTGACCACACAGGAGTGTTATGTCATTTCATGACTTTGCAAGATTTGTGTGAAAATGTTAAACCTCACACTGTACCTGTAGTTCCATTGACGGCCACAGAGGGAGCACTCTCGCCTGCAGAGTTACTGCTCTTCACTGTCGCGTTATAGGATGAGCCACAAGGGAGGAGAAGCTCGAAGAAACTGGTGTCGGTCCAATAGGAAGCCAGCTCGAACTGGGATTGGCTGTCTCCCAGGATGCATCCAGTCACTTCAAGCAGGTATTGGACATTAGGACAGGTCACGTTGGTCCATGAGGCACGTAAATACTGGGCCTGGTTTTGCATGGGTAGTGTGGTCACCCTCATGTTCTCTGGAGGACAGGGAGCTGCAGAGGAAGGGGATTGGATACTGTCATAGATATGTGTATACTCTGACAGTATCTATATGTGTGTATACTCTGACAGTATCAATATGTGTGTATACTCTGACAGTATCAATATGTGTATACTCTTACAGTATCAATGTGTGTATACTCTGACAGTATCAATATGTGTATACTCTTACAGTATCAATGTGTGTATACTCTGACAGTATCAATGTGTATACTCTGGCAGTATCAATATGTATATTCTGACAGTATCTATATGTGTGTATACTCTGACAGTATCAATGTGTATACTCTGGCAGTATCAATATGTATATTCTGACAGTATCTATATGTGTGTATACTCTGACAGTATCAATATGTGTGTATGGTCTGACAGGATCAATATGTGTATACTCTTACAGTATCAATATGTGTGTATACTCTGACAGTATCAATATGTGTATACTCTGACAGTATCAATGTGTATATTCTGACAGTATCTATATGTGTGTATACTCTGACAGTATCAAT